>CACRXP010000116.1:797070-816770 GCA_902702965.1 Spirometra erinaceieuropaei
AATTCCAAATGACTGACCGAATAATATGGAGAGGAGGTCATTTGGGTCTGCTCTAGTGACGATGGCCGAGAGCCCATATATCGAGGTGCAAAAGTCCGATCCTGCCTGATCTACGACATCGGTCAGCTGACCGTCTGCATCGTTTACGTGTATTTTAGAGAATACGCACGCTGCTGCCGCCTCGATGGACGAACGATGCTGGTGGTGGTGGGGGTGGCAGCGGCGGTGGCAGTCCTGTACAAGGATTTGCGCTGACGTTGCTGCATCTGTGTGTGCCGGCTTGTGTGCGTTACCTCGATGAGTGGGGTCGAAAATAAACAAACAACACGTGCATTGTTTCAATTGATTTTTGGCTGTAACAAACTTTGGTCACAGTCAGGAGTGCTGACAGTGACTTCCGTGTGGTTCGGTCAGCAGACAACATTTGGAAACTCACGCAGACGTGTACGCGCCGAATCACAGTGCCTCGCGTTGATTCCTGACCATTAGTTCGAATACTTGAAGTCAGTTGCATACAGTTTTTGCCTTTGCAGATGCCTTGCTGTTAAGGTCACCGGTGCGGTAGAAAATACTTCGGATTTGCTTACTAAATGCTGCCTTTTCGAGGACAGACATGGGGTGCAGCTGATTAGTGAGTTGCCTGTCTATGCCCTGCATAATTACTGGATATCTAAAAAATGGTCCTCTAGTTACCGTTATTGAATATCCTAGACACTCTAAGCTACAAAACTTTCAAATTGCACGCTGTTTGAACTCGAGAGCTTGGTGGAGAGAACGAGCATCGGTCCTACAGAGTGTGGGCACAACAAAGATCAGTCGGAAGTGCTTGCTACGACTTTCTCTGAAGCTGAATTAATGCCTTTTTTACTTGGATTAGGACCGATGGATTTGATTGGACACGGGAATTCGGGCCCCTCCGTATTACAAGTGGGTTTTTCATAAACTCAGGGGTATTAGGGTTAGGATCATGACGGTTAGTTCTAGGGTTAGGGCGGATATCAAGATCAGGGTTTGGGTCAGCGCTGGGCTTTTGGCTAGGAATGTTAGTGTTAGGCTTAACGTCGGGACACGAGAATAGGCATCCCCTGAAATTTAGCGTGGAACCTCTTGCAGCACCAACGGCCCATATTCCAATGTCCGATACACTGTTTTTTGCAAAAGAGGGCAGATATGTAACAACAAGATTAGAAACAAATACTAAGTTATTTACCATCCTGCCAGCCCTCGTATTTCCTAAAAGCCCAGACACGCGTGTTTAGCCAATCTTGTGCCGCTGCATGGCACAACTAAGAGGGGTACAGCTCGTCAGTGGACCACTCAGCGTCCCCCCTGCGCCTTCTGATATAAGAAACGCCAGTTTTCACTCTGGCCTTTTTAATTCGCTGGGAAATTAACGGATGAACTTAGAGTTAATCCTTTGGAATAGGGCTGAACTCCATCACATCTGCGTCATGCAGCGGCACAAAATCGCCACAATACGAGTGTCTGTGCTTTCGCTAGTACCTCTGCTGTCAATATTGCAAATCACCCAGTACTTGTATACTGTGTAGCGGCCGAGGAACGGCAAATAGGTGACCTGTCTGGATGGATAGACGACCCTGCGATACTAGCTAAATAGCCGGTGGGAATGCAGCGCTGTGGGCAACTGCAGGGAAGGGCCGGGGGAGCCGACGTTGAGTGAGAGAGCGAGAGAAAGTCGAGAGCGGCGGTTCGTTGCTGGAGGGGGGTCGGCGGTAACGGGAGGAAGGGACACCGGCCGTCTTCGCCAGCACGCAGTTACGCCATCTCCATCCTAGGTCCGCGCGCCAAAAGTGTCACGGCATTCAAACAATACTGTTCAAGTCCAGGGGCATTACATTAGTACCTCTGCTGTCAATATTGCAAATCACCCAGTACTTGTATACTGCTGACGGTTGACAGCTTATGAATATTACGCAGTTTTTTCGCAACTCAAATACACATATAAACTTCCGGATCAAGCCTAAAAAGCTTTGTTCCGAAGGATTTAATTCAAATTCGCGCATTAATTTCCGGAGAAATTAAAAAATGGCAACATTCGAGAGAGCTGTATGCTAGTCAGTTGGCTTTTTTTATCTAGGTTTGCAGCACTGCGGTTTTCAACCAGCCAAGGGCGGCAGTCCACTTCAGCAGACACCTCATTCTTTCACCAAAATCCAGTAGACTGAGCAGACATTTGGTGTTTTCATGCTGATTCTTCGATTTTATTCTCTTCACACATCGCAGATTAATGAATTTAGGGTATATTCGCTCATGGAAAAATTCACACAACCCCACTTGACGGGAGGATTTATATGCCTTCGGAAAAGTTTAAATAGAAAAGTTCCCTAATGTACAAATAATAAAACGATAAGAATGGCCATTTCTGCATTATTTACTTTAGTCAGTCGGTCATGCGTCCATTGCAGACCAGAAAGCGCCGAGGTTACGACTGGCCACCCCGGTATTCCGTAATCTTTGAAGGTAATCCTCCTCGGTTGGTAACATCTGTCTGTCTGCAAGGGCCAGTCCACTTTTTCACATAGGCACTCATGCATCTGATTTTCGCATCCCCCACAATGCTTAAATAGTGTTTATTCCATCTGAGGTTAGTTTTAATATTCTTCGTGGAACATACGACAGTCTTAATCAGTAAGTGGTGTTTTTAGGGAGAAATAAACGCTCCTCAGGCCGCATGTTAGGAGGGTAATTACTAAATCTGCGTGTAGGTAGTGTCCCTGAAGAAGACTTCATTTAGGTCATACTTTCGATTTGGGTTAAGCCTGATTGTGGGTCCCGATAGAAAAAAATTGCTTTAAACCACCGACCTATAGTGGCTGGCTAGAACTGGAACAATCAGCTTCACTATACGGGCCCTACTCTACGGAAATCCCCTTCTCACCGCTTACTGGCAACAAGCTACATCATGTGTCACGCACGTGATTTGACCTTTCAGGCTCAACCTCGTCTGCACAACCGAATGTTAAATATAGGACTTTGTGGGTGGTGTTTTTCTGAGTTGTCTCGACAGATAGGAGGCGTTTCCAAAGTCAGTAAACTCGCAGGGTTCGCCGATATTATATCTGAAATGTTGAAATCTATCAGCGGGTGCTTGCGTTGACCTCCGAGTAAAACAGAGAATGCTCTCCACAGTACCATGAGGTTAGATTGACGAGCAGGACTTCCCGCAGGCTATGCTTACTCCATCTTGAATCCGATAAAACAGGGACCCGTATAACAGTTTTGCTTTGGGTTTTACGCGTCTTTTTTAAATGATCATGTTCCGCTGGACCTTAGCGTACCTGGATGCCGGCAGCAAATAAACCAGAACGAGCCCCACGGTTGCTTCGACGACATACCTTAAAGTGCTAACTTGCTAGTCCACCTACCTTCAGAACTTTAGAGGATAACACATATCTTAAAATCTCTATCTTAATCAGAAAAATTGGTGGGGACGACTCCAACCGACGATCTCCATTTGATTTTTTCCTTCTTCGATAGGCGAGGGAGTTCATCTAAATATGTGTTGGCGAGTTTTTCCACCTTTTCTATGCCTATCGGAAGTGCGGGTGCACTCCATACAGACCTGCACCTGTGTGTTTCGGCTCTTTTAAATTGCTACCAAAAGCTGTAATCTGTAGAGTTCTGTTAACAGTCACTTGCGTGACCATTACATTTTTGAATTCAGCACTAGCAGTGGCTGAGCAGGTGCCTCAACTAGCTAAGACTTGAGTGGCCTAACAGTCTTCCTTGCGGAGTTCCGTTTTTGGGTAGAATTTGCAAATACTCTGAAAATGCATACAATAAAGCTCACCTGAATGTTTAGCCTAACACGCACGACAAGATCTGAGCAAGGCTTTGAGCACCAGTGACACACTTGACCACGTCGGCCAGTGCCTCCGCATGTCATACGATGGCCATACTGGGTGGTGGAGGCCTAAGAAACAGCCTAGTGCAGACGATGGGTGAATGATCACTACCCACTCACCTCACCGTCTGTGATACCTGGGCGCGATTGACAGGTCCTTTCTCGACTGACCACGTCACGGTGTCGGAGGCGCCCTTTACAGAGCCTTCATACGCTTTGACTTTGGCTCTATGGTATTGACACCATCCACGGCATCCGAAGCACGTTTAAATAACAGCCATGAAGTTGTTCGCCCTCAGTCGTTCGTTTTGCCCTGGCAATTTCCCCCCCCCCTCACACGTTGCATTAAAGGCCAAGTCTCCTGGCTGGTTCGCCGAATTCATTCAAGTCTTCAACAGTCTAGCGCTGTCACGGTGGAACTTGTGATTGTCGGGCACTTGACGCTCAGAGGGAGGTCACCACCCGACCTTGGTGTACTGCTCAGGCATCTTTTTGATTGGCTAGTAAGTGCACCTCAGAACAGTTGTAAAATTTCGGAGTTCCCTGTGAGAGGCTTTCGAAGGCAGATGAGGCATGCCGTGAAAAAGCTACTTTGTGTAATGTGACTAGGCACACCCGCAACAAAGAGGCATGGCTCTGTCAAGTGGAGCTTCCTCAAGGTTAGTAATCAACCTGTGGTGATTTCCCCAAATATACTCTGGGACGACTGGCTGATGCTAGGAGTGTTGTGTCAGATTGCCGTCATTTTGCTGCACTAGTATGGTGTCGCCCTCCGGAAAATTTACCTTGGCTCCAGTTTAGGCGGTGAAAAGACGGACATTATAATCGCGCAATAAATGCAGAGAAAAGTTAATCCACTAATTGAAAAATGACCCTGTAAACTGCTTATATTCTCTGTCCCTGCATGTTCACACCCCACTCCCCTATTTCGACTGTATGGACATGTTCCTTCAAGTGTTCTAAGCCGGTTTCGGTTGGGGCAGCATAGTAATGCAGTTAACCATTTCCTCTGAGTCGCATAGGTAGAAGGAACCCAAGAACTTCCTCTCCGACCGACCAGATCCCATAAAGGTAGCGAAAAAATCAGTTCATTTATTCGATGCCCACTCATCAATGAAATTCGCCTTCCTTTCTGTTCAATTGATGACACGCAGGCGCATCTACTTGATTTTATATATGCTGTAATCCATAGACTGGCTTTGGAAACAATCAAACTCAACATGTACAAATCCCAAGGCTATGCTCAATTCAGTCGAGTATGCCAAAATTGACCAGATCTAATTTCAGAAAGGCTGAAGTCATGGCCGCACCAAAAAGAAGGCAAGAGGGAGAAAGGATACTTTTTTATTAAAAGCATGCTCAGATTAACTGTGGTAGAGAGTAAGTGATAAAGAATAAAAGCTTAGGATGGGTGTGTTTTTGGACTTCATGAGCAGAATCTCCATCGAGTTCTTTCTTCCACAGATGTACCGTCACGCTGAAAAACAAATTCAAATATTTCGTTTAATCGGACACATACCTGAAGATGAAACTGTACTAAATTGGAAGTGCGAGCATTTTGAACTGAAGTTGCTTTTGGATTTGAGGAAATTAAAGGGCTTCAAGTGAGACACTCATGAAGGGCAGAAGACTCGCAGTTTCCATCTCCACTTACACGTAGAGCAAGCGTGACAGGTTCGTGGCTTGATATCTTTGTTAGATCCCTGATTCAGGAACCCTAAAATCCAATGCTAAACTGCGGAGGAGCGTACTTTATTCAGTATTACGTCAATTTACCCGCCGGCCAAATTTAATGTGTCGTTCCATTTTGCTTGCTGTTCAGGTGGCTTTCATGAACCATCGTCAAAACTGATCACTAGGATTAATTTATTTCGCGTCTGAAGCCCTAGATAAACGCGATTGTTAGGTGTCAGAAACTGACTGGCTACTCGAGAATTTAATGAACTCTCACTTACTCACACTAGCATACACGTCAAACAAGGAGCAAACATCAGCGTTTGTCCTCCGGCTGCTCTCTTACAAGTTACAGTGCATTAAGGCCCGAACATATCACCTGAACCATTCATCTGCTTTACTTTTCCACATTGGTAGCAGTTTGTAGATAAAAAAAGCCTTTGACTTACCGTTCTAAAATACAGAAGATGGCGTTCGAAGTCAACATGAAAATCGATAATTACTTTAATTCCACCCAGAACTTATTAGTCTCTTTTAGGAAGACTTTCATATCTCATATTCAGAAAATGGTTTGCAGGGAGATATTGAACAAAAAATGGCGTTGTCTCCACTCTGGAGGTCAATCAGGCAGTAAACCTATATGTAGCGGAAGCTCATGCTCCGGGCAATACACCAAAATACATTAAGGTCTAGGGAACAGCGGAACGTGTAACGTTGAGCCTTTATAAGCGGTGAGTTCGTGAGACTGAGACGTGATTCTAAAACCAAAAGCTAAGGTCTCTTCAGTTTGAAGGGAGGCCACAAAGGTGACGGTAGGCTTCATACTCTCTGAAGAGTTGCCGCCGTAAAATTCCCTATGACACTAGCATCCATGGGTATTCTCTCAGTTTTGGACCCAGTGACCAGGGAGGCTGCATGTTTACAAGTAATCTTCCTCGTGATGTCGTTTCCAGACACTGTGCAAACGGGCCACCTCAGTAGTGCGCTTGGAATGAATGTTAAGCTTCCGATAAAGTACTTTGAAAATTCCTCCTTTTAGACTACCCTAGCACACAAGATCTGCATCTTTTTACGCATATATATATATGAATATATTCCTGTTCATAGCCTCCCAAATAAGGCTAAGAAGAAGGGATTTTGAGTTCTTGGGTCCATGAGCTTACCTCAATTGCCTTTTGTTCCTCGGGGGATGACGAGCACCATACTGCATCTGTACCTCGAAACCTGGCGCATGCTGGCATATATGCATATAATAAATGACGGCAAAGATAAAGCAGACTGAGATGGCCACTTCCGGCTTATCAGTCGTCGTTAGCTATCCATGCCGCATCCCAGATTTCAAAATCCCTGATTTGGTGATTAAGATGTAGGTCCATTAGGCCTGTGACTCAATGGTAGAGCGTTGACCTCGACTCCGAGTGACCACAGAGTTCGGGTTTAGGTCCTAGGCCGTCCAAATCCGAGGTTAATGCATGTCTGATGGACGATGAATAAAAGTCCAAAATGATCATCCCAATCCACCTGTTTTTGTATTTATACATTCTGCACTTTTTCCCGGTCGCCACACGACGGCCTGAGAGGAGTTTAGGCTGAGCCTCAGTGGCAGAACATGACGAGCACGTCTTGCACCGTCACGACAACGGTGAGCAACCTACCCTCAGTATCTGGTCCGTCCGTTATGGTTGGCCTTTTCCTGATTTATAGTGCCCACTTTCGGAGTGGCTTACCATCTTTCCCTGATGGCGCCCCTCACCTGTTGTGCAGTCTAGCTAGTGCCGAGTGTCATATAGTTTTCAACTCTGCTACAATTCGACCAAGAGCTGGTAGTGATGACATTAAAGTCCCATTTAGCCATGTCCCATAACAGGGATGAAATATGTAGAAGACCTTACAGGTAGAACCTAGTGGTCACCCATTTATGTTCTCTTGTATTCGCATAATAACTGCAAGTAATCAATTTCTGAGGGCATGAAAGACGGCAAAAGTGCTCTGAGAATGGGTTTGCCACAAATGCTCTTCAAACAACTTTCATAAAAAAAGTTCAAATGTGAAAAGACTAGACGTAAATAAAACTGACCGTAGACGTCCCATTGCCTTTACTTACGGGCCAGAAAATGCATTTACAACGTCAGCCATTGCAGGAGTGTAAAAAGGCATTTTCCACCCAGCAGCCACGGCAAGATGCGATCGGGGATCAGGTATTTTGATCCAAATGTTTAAATATGAAACATTATGAAGAGATATAAAGACAACCAACTGACTTACCTTCGTTATGATGTCTGTGGCTTAAAAGTTGTTTTATGCGTCGAACTCGCAGATAGTTGATGCATTTTCACAAAACACAAAGCTGTGGACAAACATTCGAATGCTGCCTGTCGCACAACAGAGTGGAAATACATCGACTACCCAGTGTTCGATGCACGGTCGGCGATAGATGACGTATCTGCCTATGTCCTTCCAACTACTTGATAAAGTGAAACTGGGCGTCTGTCGAAAATTCCCGCCTGCTTCTCCGTTTACGGCGAGAAAGAAGAGTATTGGGGAAATTTAAATGTTGGCTTGCATTTCGGTCACTATTGCCCCGTCATACCCTTTGGCAGAGCCGAGTCAGGTAAAAGCACCGATAATCGCTGAGTGTCCACAGAGATTTCAAAATAAGCAGGACCCTTATCGGATACATACAGTGGTCCAGTTTATTGACTAATATGACGGTGCATCAAACGTAGAGCTGGTCTGTTCCGTGCATCAAATGGATTGAATACTTACCAGATACGGTCCTCGTATGCTCCGGCTATCAGGCAGCTAGAATAACTTGTATACCTTGGCTCCACTTGGCCTTTTGTAGTTGGCCTCATTGTTTGACTATCGGTCTTCGTCAGTTTTATGCCACGTAGTCATTCTTTGCAGAACAGTTCACGTGTAAGGACGCGCACGTCGAGACAACGGCTCCGTGTGCTTTTTGTGTGTGTGTGCGAGCCATGCGGTGGCGTAGTGTCAGCTCAACAGCAGTGAGTGATTGTTGCGGTCGTCGCAGTTCTGTAACACTTGTGCGTCCAAGGCTTTTATATGTGCGCATACGAACCAACACCCGCAGCGCGGGGGGGGGGAACGGCGGCGCAGACAGCACGCCAACCGAGAGTGCAGTGCTCTTCGGTCGCAGATAATTGGCGCACTCGTGACTGGCTCGTGCCTAGTGCGTGCGTGCGGGGAAAGTGCCTCGTAGTCGGCGTAGACGATCGACACGCGCACACACATATGCCTACGCATATGCACCTGCGCACACGCGTAGTGTTGCAATCGAAGCGGCGATGCCGGAGCAGACAGGCGATAAAGTCATTGCTGCTGCTGCTGTCGTCAATAGACCCCCAGAGAATAAACTAACCTCGAAACCAAGGTGAAGGTGTTCTAAGATTTCTGGCAGAGTACTATCCCCAGGTCACCACTTACTCTTGTCGTGGAGGCGGCAATTTACATCGTACCTGGCTGCGGAAGAATGAACCGGGTTGGTTGCGCGTGTGTAAAAAAATGAAGACACTGAACAAGCCCAGAGGACACGATTCCGTCAACCAATCTCATGAGATAGTTCTTGATTGTGTTAGGAGGGCGATATCCTCGACTAAAGTTAGACTTTAAGCCTTAACGACGCAAGACGCACAGAACGGTAGCAGAGTCGCACATGAGCAGAGACTCGATCAATAATGAAAGTCAGTGAACAAAGGGTCAGCATGGATTCATCCTTGTAAAACTGGAAAATGTGTAATTGACCTTATTGAGAGAACCTAACTCATTGCCTTGTTGCTCCTAGAATGTTCCACACAGTTTGTCACCTTTCCATACAGTACGCCCAACTGTACATCTGCTCGGGAGTTCTTCAATCAAATAAGCATAGGTTGATCGGACAGAGGGGTTCATCCCACAAAATTGTGCATTAGTGCATAGGAAATTGTTCAAACACACTTCAAACTTAGGAGCTGGCAAAAGCCCAGAGATGTTCCGCCAGTCTTATTGTTGCTGTGTCACACAACTGCGAGGGTTTGGGCCGAATAGTACGTCTATCAGCATTGTTTGTTGGTTTCCGGTGTATATTTGTGCCTTTTTGACATTTCAGAGAATGATCGATGTCATAAGGGGATGGCGTCTGCTGATCTGTTCCGACCACAGGAAGGAAACAGCTACTTCCGTCTTCCCTAGGAGTCCCAACCACACGGTCTGCTGTGTAGGAAAACGAGTTTAACCCAGGTGTCTGATATTTTTCCATGCTCAGGCCAAACACTTTGACTTTTAGGTAAGGTCTTTGGTCAGATAATATTTTATGCAGTCACAAGTCCCGACCTTCTTGCTGGCGAAGATTGACGCTTAAGCAGTGCCTACTAAACGAGCACTCACGACCTCCTCATGACCAGCCGTGTTTCTATAAAGGAATATTGTCAGCAGTGACCGGGGGGAGGGGGAGGGGAAGGACAGAGAAGAATGTGGTGCTGGTCGTGTGCCGGTTTATGGACAAACAAGTCGGCGCCTGGATGCGGCCTCCTTCTTCCACCCCTCAGCCCCAGTGCTGCTGCTCCACTGCTAGAGTTAGATGGCTCGAAAGAGAGCGAGAGAGAGAACTGACAACTTCTCCACCGCAAAAAGAGCAACGAATTCTCAATCCGGGTGACTAGGGGCGTGGCCTAGGTGCGGCCTAATAGACGCGACAAACTGGTTATTAAAACGCTAGCCTTGGCCAATACCACAGGTCCAAACAGGACACCGATGCGCACATATTCAAGTCGCCGGTGGGTGTATAGTGGCCTACAGTCTTAATCACGGAGGACAGACTCTGACGGGAGATTCTTCCAAAAGGGCCTTTAATATCCAAAATATTTTACAAGCCGACAGACATCTTTGGGCACATTTCACAGACCCAACTTTACTTCATCTGCTCATTAGATGGTAATCGGCTGTGTCCTTCGTTAGGAAGACCTCCCCATGTGCGTTCGCGCACGCAATTAAAAATCTCTAAAAGCACGCAGCGATACGCTCAACGAATCACATGCGAGGGTACACATTGTTGGCGATCATTTTTCACTATAAGCAGAAAAGTCGTGAAATTGCTGGCCAACCAAAGAAGCCGGGATCTCTGTTCAGATCTAGTCCTCCTGTGATGACAAGAAGACCCTACGTGGACCTGCTGTCTAAACCAGGAAGACATCCTGAGCAAGGCCAGGGAGGCTTCAGCCATCTCACACGTAGGCTTGGAGTACGATAGTCGCTGAAAAGCTATATAATCGGGTACTCAAGATCCGCCATGGGTCCAAAATCTGTTCGCCCATACAAACGGGTGTTCCCGTACTCAATATACTGCCTCCTGTTCAGTCAAAATGTTACCTGAAAAAAATGAACTTTGGTGCCCACCCTATCCCCTTCCCCCCTCTCCTCGCGGTAAAACCAGGGGTTTCCCAACAAACTCCGAGGTATTCACTTAGGGCTTGACTGACATGCAATACGAGGGACCTGAGGAGCCTGACATTGACGTGGAGCTGAGATAACTGAAATCCGGAGAATGATTTATATAGAAATTGCGCGTGCGCAATGTAATTACCCCTCAGCAGCAGCTGCTCTCCGCCTAAGCCCACAAATTGTGTGAGAACGTCCTGACGATTGGACAGAGTCTCGGGAACTTTTGTGTGAATAAGAATTTAAAACCTGAGATTTGAAGCGATCCTTAGTCGGGGAGGTCTGCACCAGTGTTTACAGAAGCCAAAAAATCTAAACAGAGTCATCTGAAATATCCCAGTGTAGAGGCAGTTGTCGCTAACAGTGTCACGGGCGACTACCTTTGCAAATTACGTGTCGTACTCACCACAGTCATTAATATTTTAGTAGTAACAAAAAAAGTCATCTGGTAAAGTTTGACAGGAGGTTGGGGACGGTAAGCCAATGACCAGGGTTTTTTACGTGCCCAGCTGTCCCTTTGCATTGCTGAGTCTTCTGAAAGAACACTAAGTGCTGCTTCACGGGCTGCCTCCACGCTTAGAGGTGGCTTTTTAAATTGACACGAACGCCCCCCCCCCTATTCGCCCTTTTTGTCTCTCAGTTGTTTGAAGAGTAAAAGGGTCACATGTCAGCCCAGTTAACCAAGGCAAGAATACTTCAGCGGCTATGTGATTCCACCAGCCAAGTAACTAGTCCGCTTTATTTTCAGTGGGTAGGCGATCTAGAGGCTAGCTGGGATCTGAACAGCCAATGTTGTCACGTGAGTGCTTAAATGTAAGTGAGCTGGTTGCGGGTGATTAGTAAATCCTGTTCTCTCTCGCCTTTTGCTCTTTAAAAAAATTGACCCCTGAACAACTCGACGGTCTCCATAAAGTACATAATCCTAGAGGTTCAACAGACAAAAATGTAAAAAAACGTTCAGCCGCCAGTGCCTCCATTAGTCTGACAGCTCTTCCTGTAGTACCACTTCGACCTTTCTAAAGTCTGTCTGCCAGTCTGTCATAAATTAAAAGACGTAGCTTGCAAGAAACTCATGTTGTAGTGGTGAAATTTTCGGCCATACATAATCTTTTACTTTAACAGTTAGCAGTCAGCCATATGAGAAACCGCCGACAGGAAGCATGCACTGAAGGTGCTAAACCAGTGAATGACATCGCCGCACTTGAAGAATCACTTTGAAAGGCTGAAATGCAACAGAGAACTCAAAGCGCACAACCGACCAAAGAGGCGGCTCCCGTCATCTCACATGGGCCAGACAGGGCTATCTTTAGAGCTGGAGAGACGGCCATTAAAAAGCGTAGATAGATGATGAAATCGAAATTGTTTCAGCAGACAAAGCAGCACAACTGCTTGACAGACAAGTTTTTGCAATTGCTAAAAAGCAGTCATTAAAACGCCCAATTTGGGTTCAGGAGGATTTAAAATCGACAAATAGCTATGAATATGACTTTATTAGTTCCTAGTTTTACTATACTTGACACCTTGAGACGTTTACATGAGACCCGCGAACTGAACGAGCCAGTTAGGTTAATTGCTATGCCCAAAGCCGCGCTTACGGAATTGCCAAAAGGTTCTTTAGGCACGCGGGAAAGCAAACCAAATATCCAGAATCCGACTGCATCTGCAGCGCAATTTATGCAATACCCGTACGTTTAAGGGTGACTACTTGTGGAATAGTTGTATCGTTTGACGCCACTTCTGCCCATTATTTCTCTGCTTAAAGAGCTCATCTGGGTAACATGTAGTGAACTGCTGCCAAAACTGGATGAGCAAGTTCATGTTCTCACAAATAAACCTTCGGTGGATTTACTGACTTTCTTCCCTACTAAGTACTTTGACTCGATGACCGAATCTGGTAATAACTCAGAGAAGTAAACGGAGTTTAACTTTTCCGACTACATTGTTCAGGGTGTTTTTCAAAAGCTCGTTACTCCTTTCTCTGCATCGTATACTTGAAAATTTATAATACACTACGCAGACGAGGTATTTGTTCTTATACACTAGGGTATTATTAAAACGCACGCCTACATGCGCAGCATCACCGCCATTCAATCATAACGGGGAAGGAAGGCCAGAAGGTCCACTCGAAGACGAACTCTTCAAGACGGACATCTATCAGAAGGCAACGAGACCTACGCCAGCACAGGTCAGTTTGATCATCGTGACAGATGACAGCCCCACTCTGTGATAGACACAGGGACGGTGGCCTGTGCGGCGCCTGACGCGCCTTCTCCCCCCTTACCCTTCTAGACCAGAAGTCAAGATAGAGTCAAGAAGACGGGGTCGGGAGCAGTGGCGGACAAATCTAAGCAGTTCGTCTACGCGTGCCACACACACGCGCACAATAGACAGAGTTTCCATAGAAACAAGGAGCGTCTCGGGTCTCAGTGGGGTGAGAGTGCATGGAGGCAACATTAGGAAGGAGTCACTGCAGCCCGGGTCTCCGTCCTGAGAGAAAGACTGAGTTATCACCTCAGGTGGCAGCACCCCAGGCTACGGTTTTTAACTTACTGTGCTAATTTAAAAGCGCGTTCAATTGTTTGGAGTGAGGAATGTGCGCTTAATGCCGTCGTCCTTACTCCGTCCTCTCTTTCCTACGCATCGTTTTTCCACTGTTCGAGCCGGTCGGTTAATTGAGGCGGGGGTTGGGTGCAAGTGGTTGACGCGGCATGACCCGGAGCCTAGAAATGACCTCATGCGCCCCTATGTGTGGTACTAGTTAACGGTGTGCAACCCGATTAAGGAGTACCGTGTTCGTCAGGCACAACTCTAGTGTGGCTCATTGTAGGGGGTCAATGTCAACAAACGCCCCCTAGCTCCTAAAAGTAATCGTATCCGCACAATGTTTTTACTGGATAAATACACCCAAGCAGCACAGAGAATGGAAATATGAAGAAGCGTAGATTGGCATGAGAAAATTTCCGTTTCGACGAACTGGTCCGGGGTTCCATTGACAGCATTGGAGACCCGCGAACACTATAGATAATCCGATGTGATATCCGAATTCTCTCACACGTTTGCAAGAGCCTGTTGTCACCAGCTGAAACAGGCACAAACCGACATTAACAGGTAGATTGGCAAGGCTTACTAAAAAATACAAGTAAAACTGGGATGAATACTTCCAGGTTATTTGCGGCTGTAAGCCAGCAGCATCAAAAATCCACACCGAAATCACCAATGATTTTATGCTGAAGTGAGACCCGAATTTAACCAGTCATGTCGCACATTTGGAGGGATTGAAATCCTATCATAAAATAACCGCCGTGCAGGCGTGCTCCTTTGAGTCACGGACCTCCGATTCCGGGCGCAGCAAATCCGCTTCTCGTCTCTCCCTCGGGTTCACCAGGCGCATCAGCCTCATCGACTGTCGGCACAGGTAACTCAGCACAAGTATAAGCACCAACAGAGGCCGAGGACATCAAAGCATGGGATGACTGCCGACAGACGCAACACCTTAGAAGAAGGAGTCTTGGTTAATGAAACGAGAAAATCACATGTCTGGAGTCTCAAACTCATTCTCGAACCCAGTGCCAGTGACAGCAGCGGTTAAGGTTGGTGGTTGTGAGGAGGGCGTGTACTTACACGGTGAAGTTTCTAGGCAACTCCACACCTACTGGCATCGGACCCGGTGACTGCTGCTATTTCATCATCGCCTATGCGCCTGCTATCTTTGTCTGTTGATTTCTCAGATACTGAGTCAATCCAAAACTTCAGGAGAATGAGGTTCTTGTTCCAGCAATCGGCTCCCCGTTGTCTCGACGACCTCCTGGAATTCTCTGTTGAGGGTCTTCTGGGAGGACTTGAATGTGGTTTCAGGCTTTGCTCAAACCCTACGGTGTACTGCGCAAGGGAGTACGCTTATAGAATGAAATATTTTCCTGTTCGTTAAGTATTATCGGTACAATCTAGAGCAATGCAGTGCTCAGGCTGCCAAATACTCGCCAGCCAGGATTACCCTCTCTATGATTATTCCTAAGGGACAGTGAGCCTCGCGTAAGTCTGAATTTGAGTTTAGACGTATGAACTGAGAAAAGACATCCGTAACTGCTGGAGGAACAAAAGCTCTGCCTTGATTGGCTGGCATTTCAGCAGCAAAGACAACTACACTGGCACAGTCATTGTCAGAACTTAAAATATTATTGTTCAATCACATACCAGCTTCTGTCTTTCCAAATTGTGTTCGAAGACCTATGCGTGTTGAGCTTACCTTAGTAGAGGTAAGTCGGATGAGGGCGTTATGTATCGACAGGATTTTCAATCACTTAGACGTCTACGTGGGGAATAGTAAATTCTCCAGGTCCTTCCACAGCTTGGCGGCACGACATCTGCTGCTGTTTTCCGCCCCACCGCTTCCTGTTTCTTCCTAGGGCATTGGCATCCCTCTCATTAAAATTAATTCCGAGGTTGCGCCTCCCTAGTGAAAGGCTGCCAGTGACCCAAATTAATGCTCCAAAGTTGAGTAAGCTCCTCAAATAGTCTTGTCCCCTTCCTGTTTTTTTTTCCAAAAAAATGATTTTTAGTTTTATTTGAAGACTTCTTTGTTTAATACAAACCCCGTGGTACCGAGTTTTCAGTTCTGGCCTAACAAGCGATTTCTTTAGGATAGCACTTCTGCCTCCCCCCCCCCTCCCGTAAGGAATAGACCGATGGGGTCTTTCCTTTGACCCGCGTGATACCTACGACTGATTCACAAATACTTTCTGACATAAGTTGACCTAAAGTACCCGTTCGTCGTTGCATTATTTCAGGGGATGGATAGGGACAGTGACCCTACCGTAAAGCCAACCTCTTCAGACGACACACTGAGGGAGATTGTTCGTCTATAGTGATTTCACTGAGCCTCCCAAATACTGTTCCTGGAGGATATGGAATGGACAGTGGCTACATCTCGGCAGCAGTCTTCACTGACAGGCTGAACTGTGGCGAAGTTATGTGTGCACTTGTGACGAGGGGCCGGTGTCTACTGTGGAACGTGTGCAGATGACGATACAGCCGAGTTGGTGACTGTTGGCAAGTTGTTTTCGAGTTACCATAACGGTGTCTCGAAATCCGTTAAATGTGGGAAAGCGAGGCGGACCCTGCGTAAGTCTTCGCCGATGCAGTTCAGTCTCCAAACAAGTCACTTCAATAGCTGTCCCCATAATTTCTTACATCAGCGTCAATTTTAGGGCGATGGGCGAGCAGTGAAGTTGTGCGTGTATAACCAAACACATTCCGTCTGACCAAATTCGGGCCGTTATCACTACTGCGACGTAGTATTAGAACTTAGAAAATGCTCTGCCGTTTAACGAGTCCCACCTCTTCACAGGAAAAGTCTAGGGAGGGCAGCTACGTAGTCCTCGTTTAACATTTGGCATTTGACCGTGATTCCTCGGGACCCCAATCGCTATGAAACCCACTAACATCAACATCTGATCTTACTCTGAAGGGGCGACCTCGGTCACTTTCGTTGCTTAGGAAGTCCACTCTCCGGCACTCGGAAGGCAGAAGAACTCAAGCCACTACTGGTGCAAGGGGAACGTTGACGAGTTCAGCGTATCCCGCTCATCTGGTCGATGACAACTCAATGGTGCCAGAGAAGAAGGCCTTTTTCTCTAAAGTGACCCTCCAAAGATAAAGAACCCAGAAAGATAACTTCTTTCCAAGCGAAATAAGTGATCTAATCGTCACAGTGAGACCGGAACTAGTCGGAGAGAATTTTGCCATCGTTGCTAGTGCATAAACTCTTGTGATGATGGAAACTGACAACTGAAGAATCAGATGTACAACCATGTTGCTTCATGATTTCCTTGTCTGACGGTTTCATCATACTTTGAGGTGGAGTTGGACATAGCTCAAGTCACTTGAGAAACTGTGATAGGTTGTCAACAAGTGCAACAGCAACGGACTTCTTTTGTTGGGGTTCTGTACTCACCATAACCTCTCTCGGATATTCTGGCCTGAAAAGCCGTGGTTCGCCTTCTCAACTGTGGTAAAACTGGACAGCTTTGTCCGGGTCCAGATCACTCGCAGTTACCGTGCCTTTGAGGAGGAGAGAAGGCGGGGGCGTATTTATGACGAAGGCGCGGTTTGGGGCTGGGGGCTGAAACGAACACCGGCCGTGCATCTCGAGAATGACACTGAGAATTCGGTGAAAACGGAGCATTGTCTTAGGCATTTTCGTAACGTCCACAATCTCCTCTTCATATTCTGAGTAGGCAATAGACATTTTGATGCGAACTGAAGTGGGATTAACCGCAATTTGCCACCAACTCTGGATGAGGGAACCAAGATAACTCTCGTTCTCATGTAGAAAACAACAGGCTCTAGTTGATCCCTGCTGAGGTCCGCATGTCTGATACCCAGATACGGAGAAACCTGTAAACATTTACATCTGACTTTGTTTCACGAAGGCACAAGACCGCTGAACACCAAAAGCAGCTTCTTTCTTCATCAGTCCGATCGCAAAGAAAGTAAACGAAGTCCCGACAATAACAGGAGAGTCTCCTTACTGGAAATCACTGCAGAAAACTTTATACACGTTCTATTCGGCTCTATGACAGTACGTTTGAAACAGGAACATCCGAAACAACTGCACTGTAGTCTGTCAAAAATCTTGAGCCCGTTGCTTTTCACTGTTGGTCGTTCAATAACTGCAAGAGAAATGTTGACGAGCACGAATCATTCTCTAAATTAGTCTGGTTGACCTAGAAGGGCCTTGTAGACCATCGGTAAAAATGGACCGTGAAAGATAGGCAAAAATTAGGATCGTGAAGAAGGAGACACGATCGCTGGAACAAGAGCTTTATAAGCCTGACGTTTCGGATTCTCACTCGAATCCGAATTAGGATACTCGGAAAAGTGCATGTTATGAAATTCATGACGTCGGGGTAGGTTAGGCGTACGTCGGTTTAATCGTTGTGGCGTAAGGCTGCACGGTGTCAGTCTTGACCTCTCATTTCCCCACCTCTGGTCTTCTTAACTCTGTCTTGACACCGGGCCCAGGTGGGGAGTGGGGAAGAGAGAGTGTGGTAGATGCTGCGCAGGCCTACTATCACTATGAACTAACTCACGCTAAAGCCACCGTCCCTGCTCTGCTTGCTGCGGAGCAGAAGGTGGACAGCGTCGAAACCGACGGTTGAACTCGGATCGTGCTTCTCTCTTTTTTTTCTCCCTCTCTCTCTCTCTCTTCGCGTTTTCATCGCTTTTTAGGAGCAAGGACAACTCAGGAAGATTAAAGGTTACAAAGTTTGGGAGCAGTGGCTAGTTAAGCCTTGCATGCCGGACTCACACGTGCCATACAACTGTTGGTTTCCCCGTTCAAAATAACCATGTTCCATCCGGAGTGCAGGTCCGTCAGAGATTGAGAAAAATACGCAATAACTGGAACAGGATGTTCATTCATCTAAGGTTTCGAATGTGCCCTCCCACCCATTATCAGGGACTGCGACAAAAGAGGTAGCGGACGCACACGGGTGCAGCTACCACGCAGTCACACACCCACTAGGACAACAGCTCTCGAATTCGCCTCAGGTGTTCATACTTTGTGTGATAGCGGTTTGCTATCATGCGCCTGATTCACTAAAGGCCACGATTGTATCTGCGGTTGGCATAGGTGCACCCTGCAACGGGCCGCGCGGGAGTTACGCTGGGCCAGCACGGGGCCAAATCGCTGCCCTTTATTGGGCTGCGCAGCCATGACAAATGCCACACGTGGGGGGCAGGGGGGGAGGGGTTGTATGATGACACGTCTGGGCGAGAGCTCACGCCACGCCAGCCACCTGCGTCTAATTCCGTCTCCAGTCCAGATGCTGTGTAGATCTGCTATCGCTATTAACTAACTCACCAGCAAGTCACCGCCTCTCTTCTCATCCTCCGGTGGGCATCGTTGGTCACGAGGGTCGAAGTGTCGATGGGGGTGGAAGTAGTAGTAGTAATAATAATAGTAACCAATTTTAACCTAAAGGCCGATTGACGCGTCACCTTATCGCAGGGTCAGTCATGAATGGGGGGTGAAATCTTTTTGTCAAACTTAGCTGCCCCGCGGCCCAGCGAGCTCACCCCTCCACCTTAGGTGATGCTAGGTTTTACCGACCCCCCAGCACCAATTCCACGCCAGCACTCATCCAACGTCCAGTTCAAAATTTGGTAGAACCAGCGAAAGGGGTTGTGAGTCATCACCTGTGTCATCCGGCAGCCCCGACAGTTACCTGCCACGTTTCCGATATTCATCTGCTTGTTTACGTGTTCACGTGTTACCTGTGGAACTTACGGACGTGAATGTTTGTTCTCGACGCCGTGGTGTCAACCTAACTTGCAAGTCCACCGACCGATCAACATACTGCGCAGGACACTAGTTCGCAGCTGAACGTGCTGTCACGCCGGTATGATTGTGCCAATATCTAAAACGGCAATCCGTTCTAACACATCAATATTCATATTGGACGCCGGCAGAGAAGTTGGCTCTGGCATGCATTCCGGGGGGAAGGGGCAAATGCAGGTTTTTGTCGCATCTTCTCTGGTTATTGTCTAGAGAACTAATAGTTTACTGGATTGCTGAAAATTTGAAGAAGCCTCCAAGCTCTCCGACATCAAGAGACCGTAACTAGCTTTCTCCCTCGCGTCCGTCGCAGAGAAGGACGAAGTTCACCATCAGTGTGGAAGATCTATCCAGCCGCCAATCCTTACGTATCCGCTTCTCTTTGTG
>CACRXP010000116.1:816959-827543 GCA_902702965.1 Spirometra erinaceieuropaei
GATCAGACTGCGGTTGTTTGAAGCGCAAGTAACGAGTTGTACGAACACTTGGTGCGGTAGACGATTGTGTCCTCGTAGTGGCTGAGAAGAGAAAGCGGAGATAGGGGGCACTGAACGCTTCGCCATTTTGGTCTTGAGAGGACAGGAGAAATCAAAAACTGAAAAAGCGTGGGTTCCATCTGAACCAATTTGCAGATGACAGCGAGTTTCATCAAGCCAGCTTGGGGGCCGACCAGCTGGCTTACCATAAAGCATAAATCGGGAGCGGCCATCCTAATCTCCCTGGACTTTTCATTGCCAATACTTCTTGAACAATTTTGTCTTTGCTTGATTGCAGAAGGAGCATTGATTGACAAACAACAGACTCCCTTGCGGTACTGTTGGATGGCAAATATCTTTCTTGCGACTTTCTGCATTTTCCAACTTCCTTTTCAGATCTCGAAATCAGAAAGACTTTATAGTTTAAATAATTAATCAAACGCACGATGCCGTACACGACTGATGGTACCGCTGGCACATCAACCCTCCTACAGGAGGTACTTTCTGCAGCTGAGGGACTGTTTATGTAATGACAGTTGTCGACTGAAATCACCGTGTCTGCGGCACGCTCCCGAAGGGATAATATATTACTCCCATCGGTAGTAGTCTCCAGTTAGTATCGCTTTTCGGGTTATGCTCCAGTTCAAGCAAAAATGTGCACTCCCCGAAGTACTGGTAGTCCTTGTGAAGTCCAGCAAGCAAATAACAGTTCAGGAAGTCCAATTCGACGCGTACACAGAGTTGCCAAACATGTCTTGGCTAGATAAACCTTCTGAGAAAGTTTGAGCTTCTCGGTTTCCATTCATCTTACTGAGAGCAGGATTTCAAGGTAGTCCTTAGGGCAAACCCTCTGTTTTCGATCTACTAGCTCCACTGTTTGTTCGGGAGAGGAACCTGGTTCCCAAAAGTCAGTGACTCAGCTAATAAATGTGCCTTTGAGAAGCATTTCTCTGTTCCCAGACACCATCTGACTTGACACCATATACTGGAGGACTCAGCAGAAGGGTGCACTGCCTACCTGAGCGTAAATTGAGGGGGTCTCGGAGTCCCCATTGTGGGATCCGCGCCATCAGGGAACCAGTCCTGCAAATCTTTAGTCCGGCGAAGGACCGAATTGTTTCTTCGGCTGACAACCTCCCAAGCCACGACTGTTAGTGCGTCGTGATAACTAGAGACGCGTTTGCTTTGTCAAAACAAAGCTTTAGATTCGAGTTTGATTAACCTTAGATGAAAGATTAAAATCACACACAACCTAAGTCTATCTCGAAAGCGCCATAAATGGGAAGATAACAGTAAGTGGCAGTTGTATTATGCATGTATTCGACAAACGGCAAAGCGGGCCCGATTTGCCTTTTTTTCACCTGGACGTCCGTTTTTGCTCGAAATTTTAATTAGAACCATTCAGGGTGTCGATCTCCTGTTCAATTCAGCTGACCGAACATGTTGGTGGTAATGTTGTAGGCATGCAGGTTTTAGGTTTATCAGACTCTGTCTCTGATGATGGACTCGAGTGAGAATCTGGAACGTCAGGCTAATAAAGCACTTCCTCCAGCGATCGTGCCTCCTTCTCCGCGACTACTTTCTGGAACTCGCCTCTTCGCCTCTATTAGCAGGTTTTAGTCTTCCTCTGGTGATGTGGTTGGGAGCTAATTGTCAGGCTAGATCGCAGTTGGTAGCCAGGAATGGGGAGGCGGACGGAGACCTTAATCCTAATCCTAACCTTAACCCCAATCCTAACCTCAACCTTAAACGTTAACCGTTAACCCTAACCGAAATCGTAAACGTAACCGTAACCCTTAGACATAGCTGTAACTGAAAAACCTAACCGTAATACTGGAATCTAATCGTACGCTCAAACCCTAACCGTAACCCGAAATCCTAAGCCTAAAGGCATAACCCTAACCCGAAAATCGGAAACCATTAACCGGTACCCTAATCCTAACCTCGAATGTAAAATGGAAGCCAAATGGACCCGATGTGATTATGGAGCCTCACAAAATAACCCCAGTAAACAACCCTCCCCCCCCACCCCCACCTGTAATACGGGCCTTGGCTACCAACTGCGATCTAGCCAATTGTCCAAACGTAACGCGCAAATGGAATGGAGTCCTCGGCGGGCAGAGGCATGGCTCGCCAGCCAACAGTAACAGGTTGATGTGCGCCACACTACCACCTCCCTTCTTATGGTGCCTGTGTCCCCTCGGCGTCAAGCAGATGATACTGGGCGCGGTTGTTGATGTGAAGAAAGTCGCCGTCTAACGCATGCCCTGCAGGGTTTCGTATATCAACAGAAGTGGAGGCAACATAAAAGGCCACTTTATCAAGGAGCCATTGTAGGCTCTCCTTACATCTGGTGTGAAGGTGAGTTATCCCCTCAACTGTAAGCCTTCTAACTCACTAATTTTATCGCGGCGTGATGTTTTCGAATGCACCTGCTTTATGCGATGGCTTGCCAAGAAGAAGGGCATCTCATTATCAGTCCGACTCTCTGTTCCTCTCCCATGTTTGTCTGTGCCTATTGGCGGACTGATTATGATATTGAGTGCAGTCCCTGAGATGACACTAGCCTCCATCTAGCTTGCAGCGCACGCATGTGCGATCTTTGTCAAGGGCCCTTGCAGACGGACTACTGCTTGCCATGGGCCACTGCTGCAGTCCGGTTTTGCAACAGCGTCGCAGACCGCTCGAGGGTGCCTTAAAGCCCCTCTGCGACGCACAAACACAGCGGCCATTGATCTCCCGGTGCACGTGCCTGCGGGCCGGTTAGATCGATAATTTTGTGCCGGTGCACTGCGGCACGTGGCAGATGAGCATAAACTGTTCTGTGTGAAATAAATCCATTGGGTGGTGATGTTAGACATCGTCGAAATCGGAGATCGAACGTCCAGGCAGTAACTTGTTACTCTGAGTTTCTCAGATAACTCGAAACATTCAATTACTTATTCCTAAAAATTATACTGCAATTCGCAATAACGGTTACACTGTTGATTTATGTGCAAATCAGAGAACACAACTTCTATTGCAAGTCCTACTCAAATTTGGGAATAAGGTGTGAATTCACTTCAACCTTGTATTATGAATGCCCATAAACTTCTCAGATCCCGAAAGCACAGTAAGCTAAGACTTCCTGTCTGTCATAGTCAATGGTACAAAAAGGAAAGAATTTGCACAACCCGGAGAAAACCGTTCGTATTAACCGTATGTAACCTTCCTTAGACCAAATAAAGACTGCCCGCGGTCTTCAATAAGAACAGTTTACAGTTTGTTCCTATGTCTGCGAAACGAATCGAACCGGCCGTGGAGTCCCAGAGGCGTTAAGGTCTCAAACCAGCTCACGTTTCGTACACTACTAGGAAAGTTTATTTAGGAGTCTATAAAAACTCCTTATCATGTCTGTTCGCAAACTTGCATTCTTGAAAACGCCAGCCTTCATTGATATTCTTTAAGCCGTATCAATGTGCTTGTCAAGAAGTTTAGATTGATAATTTTGCGTAAGTTTTTTTCCATGTTCTGCAAATACTCTGGAGACCTAATGCAGATTGTTACACAGAAAGAGTAGATTACAAGGCAGAGGCAATCACCTGTGCTCTTCTAAAACCATGATGATCCATCTAAGCGATTTGAATCCGCACACGCCCCCCTCCCCCGCGTGTGCTTATATTTAATGAGACAAGACGGGCTTTGCTTATTGCCTTTACTGATTTTGAGTCCTATTGCGCTGAAAACCACGCAGTTTCATTTCCAATTTCTAACACCGAAAGATAGTGGCCGTTTAGCCGCTTTTTGCCTAGCTAAATCACCGAAATGAAGTCTAAGGAAGCGTTAGCTATCGTCACTGACACTCAAGGGGGGGGGGGGGTGCAAATCAGGCAAGGGTCGAAAATAGTGGTCATGGAGTTTTTAGCCGCCAAGTCATTTTTAATAGTTGAAATAGGCCCATGCGAGCCTTAATTTGATTACAAGTGAACTGTGAGCTCAAGGGGCCTTAAACAACAAAATGAAACCCCAGGCCCAGGGAACACGTGTTCCGGTGCTGAACTTTGTCCGCACTATGCATTTTGAACAAGCTGCTGGTCTCCACATGACCATGCGTGTTTAGGCTGGAATCGGCTTGGATGACTCGCGTCAATTTGCCTATACAAATAAGAACTATTACTGTCTCTATAAGTCTGAATTTGTTTTAACACTAGCTGTCTAACTGCCCATCCCTTCGAATTTAAGACATATATGTATACTTCTGGTCTGGCTATCTTCGCCGGTGCCAAAGCACAGGGACACCTGGAAATTACTATGCATTACGTTGCTTCAGTTTGTCTTGTGGAGTGTTATAATCGTAGGGTGCAAGCGACATCTCACAAACCTATCCGGACAATAAAAGGAACGCGGATAATTCCATTTTGCCCTAAAGCTCCA
This sequence comes from Spirometra erinaceieuropaei, assembly GCA_902702965.1. Classification (NCBI taxonomy): domain Eukaryota; kingdom Metazoa; phylum Platyhelminthes; class Cestoda; order Diphyllobothriidea; family Diphyllobothriidae; genus Spirometra; species Spirometra erinaceieuropaei. The sequence continues at coordinate 821,412 of CACRXP010000116.1, forward strand.
CGCTAGCGCCTACACAGCCAAACAATCAATGATCGAGGAAATAATCGACAAATAAACGAGGTTTGGAATAGCGGCTAGAGGTTTACTTGGTATCAGCACTCAGTCAGGATACATGTTGCAACCGGAAGGCGCCGAGCTTGTGGTTCGGTGGCACTGATTGCTTTAAATGCCTACTGACAAAAGCGTCCGAGTTCGAACACCGGGTCTTACCCGGCTAGGATCGGTGTATGTTTAACTGATGAGGGAAAAGGTGCTAAAACATCCACCCTAGTCTAACCTGCTTAATCGGCGACTTTCATGAGTACGGAATTAAAAAGTCCATATGCTAGGAATCCAGGACAATATGAAGAATAATTACTCTCCCGAAATTGGTAAACTTCTCATGCTCAGCGGCTACAAGGCCAGGTAAGATGACCAAAAGAAAGGAACCAGATAAGTCACAGCTAAGGTGTTCCTAGTAATTATTTGCAGTATTGAGGAACAACTTTGGGTGTGGTTTACTCAGATGCCTTTGGCGTCGACTTTGTCACGTAACACGCCTTTTGAAATACAAGTAAGTTCGGCAGGGCACACTTCGAGTGACAGCTCTCTTCAGTTGATTTGCGGACCCTGTTTCTGACGTTCAGTATCGGGTCATGTGAGAGTGATGTCCCCCAATCCATATGGATCTCTAGGGGGAAATAGGCTCTTGCCAAGATCTCACTAATTACGAAAACTGTCAGCCACCCTATGCACAACGCGAAGGGGATTTACAAACAAGTCGTATTTTTCTTACCTTCTTTAGACAGAACCAGCCATAAGCAGTGGTGTTTGTTCGCTGGAGTACCCATGCCAGTTTCCCGAAGCCTCCAGTTTACAGTGTAATCTAGAAAGGTAGATTCTAACTAAGTGTGGGAGGCAAGGTTATAAACGTATTCCACAAAACAAAAGAAAACACGGATAGTTGGGCCACACCGCTGCACCCCTGATTACTGGTCACCGTCATTCACTTCCCTTTGTGACGTTGGTAATTTGTGGGTCACGTTCCCGTTTTTGGCGACTGCCTGACATGTCAGTTAACCCTTATGCGATTGACAATGCACTTTTTTGCTTTTTGTCTCGACGCCTACCGTGGTAGAGAGTGGTTCTTGTCAGAAACAGCTGACTACTGACTGCAACAGCTTGGGAACTCCGAGACAGTCGTCTTCTACCGGGATTTCCTCCTCATTGAAATTGCCTATGTGGCTCTTTCTTGATGCTCCTATTTTTAAGGCTGATGTCTAGGCACAACTTTCAACTGTGGCCGACTGAACTCCCCAAGTAGTCTGGGCCTTTGAAAGGATTTCCACTGCTCGTTTCACGGCTGTTAGTCCTTACGCCCCATCAATTCATGTGCAACTGTTGTCTCAGGTCTGGGCTGCTTGATGCCATTTCCGTGTATGTATGAAGTGAATCGACGCGTGTTACAATTTCGGTTGATCTGTTGGGTGCTGAGAGTGCGGGTGAAGCAATTGGCAACAAGCTATTGCGATCTTACAAACGGGGCAGACATGCAATTGAAGTGGTGTTGCACCGATTTTCAACATCAGCTGAGTGGAATCAATGTTTGGTGGGGCCGTGCCGCTCATACACCGACTGAACCGCGTATAACGACCATCCATATGCGCCTGTTGGGCTTCGGATATCAGGTACATGTGGCATAAGGGGGCGCAAGTTAACCCAAATGCGCTGCCGACTTAGCTACGTGGGCAAAACGTCAAATCACTTAGTCTGATTGCAGGTTAGAAGAAGAATGTCCCGTTTGACCTTGGACTTCCACTCTAGGGCTCTGGCAGGCGATCGCATAGTGGCAAGTAATCAATAACTTTGCTCTGTCTTGCTTCTGTCGGTCACACCGGTCAGCAGTTGTCAAGGCTTTTTTGTGGACCAGCCACGTGGCCTTTCCCTTTGTGGTATGCGTGGGATCAGTTATTTTTTTACCTGGTGGTCCGTCTCAATTGTCCTTCATTTCCAACTAATGGATTGGGCCTTTAAGAAATTCGCAAGTTTACCTGAATAGTTGTTAAAGTCGTGGCAAAGATAGGCCTTTACAAGTTTCCGGGAAATAAAGCTAAATCATCGGGAAATATTAGTAGTAGTGAAAGCGATAGCCCATTTTAATTCAAAAGCACAGAAAGAAGGTCATGCTGTGAGAGTGGATGGAACCAAAGGTAGGAATTAAGAGATCGACCAGAGACCTTCAGAAGTTCCGTTTGGGGGCTTCGAGCTGGACGGGAAGGGGAGAAGAGCCCAAAGTTACATGAAACCGCGCGTCGTCCTACTATAAAAGACAAGGAAGCTACGTCAGCTTATAAGGAGGGTCGGGGCGCCATCTTACACTGAGGGGATCGCTCTTAAGCCGTAGAGAAGAGTAGGGACGACAAGGACGAAGGAGACGAGGTCGCTTTTATTGGCCTGACGCCTCGGCTTCTTAGTCGGACTCACCGTCAGAGACAGTCACAGAAAAGGGTCGAGTAAGAATCCGAGACGTCAGGCGAATAAGATTCTCGTTCCAGCGATCGCACATCTTTCTTTTCACGGGTTCTAGTGCTCACTGTAGTGGGGAAATTTCGCATTGTGCATTTACTACCACCATTCTGAGCTTTCCTTGGAGTTAACTAGTGGGAAGAATACAACAGATTTGAATTCGTGCAGAAAATCAATGCAAAAACAACAAGGCCCTGGTTTTGGGTAAAACTGGCTAATCGATAAAATTAACAACTTGTTGTTTCGTCATTGATTTTCTGCACGAATCCGAATCTGTTGTATTCTTCCCACTCGTTATCTATGCTATGGTGCGACAGGACGCAGCTGGCGAGCCGTCGCCTACTTCAGCTTCGTACCAGGGACAAAATGCTTCAAATTCCTTGGAGTTTTTTCGCTGGTGAAGTTTTGCTGAAGTGGAGAGACGGCATACTATCAGCGAAAACTCTACTTCTGGAAACAGTGATTCCTTTTTTAAACTGAAATTTTAAAAGAATAAACAGTTCACAGATAGCTCTCTACACCGTCTTGATAATAGCTTGGCTTTGCAGTTGCAGTGAAGACCGGTCAGGGAACCACGTTTGTCAGAAGATAGCACCCTTGGCTGCCCGACCGGAGCCTTGCGGCATAATTATACCCCCGAGTTTATTTAAGAAGTGCACCTTATATTCGAATATAAGGAGCAGTTTTTATTAGAAAGGCAAAATTATTTACTAAAGATTTTCAAGCCTAACAGACTAACGCTCTCAGGAAATTTCTCAGGTCTTCCAGGATGCCATCTTTCAGTACTGCCAAATGGTATGTTAGATTTTCTTAACCTAGCTTTGCGACCACTTTATGCGGTCACACAAATTCGTCTCGGCGGACGGGTGAGCAAAAAGAGTACGCTTCTCTCAACCATCGCATTCTTCATTTACTGCTTGTATGGGGCTCAAAAACTGTCCCGATAAATTCAGTCTGCATTTCTAGGTCGGCACACCGACAAGGTCGGCAACCAGAGGTTGGCACCTCGCGGCCTGGCCTTCGCGACACTGTAGCGGTCTGACATGTCTGTCTTTTTGATCAAGCATCGGAAATTAACCGTGGTCAGTTCAGGAGGTGTGAGTGGTCTTTCGAATCGTGCGCGTTGGCGAGTACACACAGGAGCGCGGCAGCACGTAAAGCGCACACGCCTGTGCGCTTTACGTGCAGCCGTCGGCTGCGCATAGACGTCACTTTTAAGGAGCGAGAGTGCTACGTGGCAGAATGCCACAGCAGCGGCGAGAGCCGATAATGACTCATCGGCGGCCTCATCGCCGTAGACGAGCGGAGTTGTTCGCACTCTCTGGTGCGAGAAACGGCTACTTTGCACGCAGAAGCATGCGTAAGTGAGCAGTCGATGTCTTGTGTATACATGTGTGTGCGCGTGTGAGTGCAATACTTCGTCGCACGCCCACGCCAAGCTAGAGGGTGTGGAGGGTACCACCCTCCCCTCCAATCCTGTCGTTCGTTTACCTCCTGCAGACTCCAACCTGTGGTGTAACTTTCACATTGAGCGAGATGTCACCGCTCGACAGGCATGAAGGCGGGGGGGGGGAGTCGGTGTTACTACGATAAAATATATCATGAAGCTGATACGTGCACCCATGGGGTGAGGCAGCCGTAGCTGATGGGTAAACACCAAGGGTGAAGAATCTCTAGGTGAGGGTAAAGGGGGAAGGGGGGGGGAAGAGCAAAGCAGAAAGAACTTAGCCGAAAGCAGCAATATTAGGGTGCCCTCTAAGCATAACTACCCCAGCTTTCCATCCACGAAAGGTTTCCTTTAAATACCCTCAGACTCCCAAAGGATGCATAGGCGGTTTGGTCAGTCCCATGTACTTAATGTCAGTTGTTCCTTTGAATTTTCAATTTACTTGTTTCGGCGAATAGTCGTATACCTACTAAACTGTTCATCATGATTACAAGAAAAGGTGCGAAGCTTTCTCGTGCATGAGAAGGTCGATCCTAACGACCGAGATGACTACCCGCTTTATGCTCCTCGCTGGTACGCTATCTCAGCCTTAATTACCTCACTCTGGACATTTATCCAATTCGAGGAATGTCAGTGGATGGGGTTACAAATGACTGTCAGACACCAGAGAAACGGAAACAAGGATACGTTCATCCGAAGGGTCATACGAACTTTAACTTGCCGGGATATTCAAAGTCCTAATGGTCAACAATTCCGAAAATTAGGCGGGTATTTAATGCACAGAAGAATTCAAATCATATGGGGGCGGCACTGAGAAATTTGCCCTGATTGTGGGACCGGGATATTGGCGACTCCTTAGTGCAATGAAGTTCCCTCGAAGTCCCCACAAGCGGTTGTAAGACAACGAACAGTCGATAATCAGGATGCATTGCTGAGTGTTATTCTCATGCGACCGAATGTTTCTTACGACAGTTGAGAGGATGCCAGTCCGCGACTCGATAAGTAGTGCATTCGGCTCAAATGCTTGATACTCAACTGGCCCAGGGTCAAATCTCAGGTTTCCTGTGGTCTCAGGTTGAGGTATGACGGGTTGATGACTGAAATGTTCATTTCAGTCTCGTTCGCCATTGCCTGTATCATTCGGCAGACAATTAAATGGTTCATGAGCTCAAAAAAGCCATAAATAACAAATACAGCTTATATATTCTATGTTCATAAGTCCACTTAGAAGGCAAAAATATGAATTTTTGGGACCTTCAACCAACTACTGTACCAGCTATGTGAGAATGAGAATAAAACCGCTCCAAAACACTCCACTTCAGTAAAGAAGGGTACCAGATTAGGCGCTTGGTAAACAATTAAAAACCGTTAATTCAGTCCTAACGTGAGGTAGACAGAGCCGGCCTAGCACTGAGCCTATTCGAGAAAATGACTTCAAGAAAGCATCACCGTTTAAATGAAAACACAATTCCTACAGGAATGAAAATATCATGCGTTTTGAGCAATGAGATTATTGGTTGATTAATTGATGAAAATCGGCGAACCTGAGTTATGTTATGATGGTGTTTACTTAAGCACAGTTGCAATTCACTCTGTGCCGCGTATTGATAAACGAGTCTCAATCCTACTCTTTCCAGAATCATTTAATATTGGTCCTGAAAAGTCTTATAATGGTACAACAGAACCCTAACAAAATAATGCTTAATTATTTCTTTTCTGGTAAAATTCGCCAACAGCTTTTTGTATTTCTTCCTTTAAATATCTGGTGCCGTGTGGTACAACTATTGAACACTCTGCGAAGAACGGATCCGCGATTTTAAAGAACACGGAAACCTCATTTCAAGAACAGGGTAATATAATGGAATACTGAACGAACCTTATCATTTTCAAATACTTTTTTGGCAAAAAATGTGAAGCAAAATGCATTTTCATAAGAAAAACCAGAAACAGAAAACGAATAAATGAAGAAGTAGAGGGGTCGAGCACCGGAACATTTTGTTTATTGTCCTGAGCTCTCGAACTCGTGCAGGGGTCCATTGCACTCCAAATCTCGCCTTCATTCGCAGACAACGAATAACCCAAGTCGGTCCTCATAGCGACTTCTTAAACGACTGCCCCGAAAGGCCTGAATACATGTGATCGGATATGCAAACCCGAGGAGACCATCTGCGGTGAGTCAT
>CACRXP010000116.1:836610-882685 GCA_902702965.1 Spirometra erinaceieuropaei
GATCGCAGACTAGTGAGACTCAAAAAGATTGGCAACCGTGGTGGCCTTCCACAAAACGTGCGACTGCAATTTACGTAGGCAATCAAGTGCAGGAAATCACGAAGAGGCATCAAGAATACAGGACTGAAATATTGAGGAACAGCCCTACCGGCACTAGGACCATTTCCAAGTTCCTCCCTTTCAACATGTGTTTAGAGTTAAATTCCAACAGATCAGCAAAATCATCAGAAACTGCGGCATTACGAAACTTATGTGAAGGAGTCTCGTTAACATTATCTACCATCTCTACAGCTCTCCCCATTTTGAGCGCACGTCCTGGGTTCGCATAGCAATGACTTCACGTTTTCGAGCTCACATCTAAATGGCGAACAGGACTTTGCGGACAACTCCGCCAGCAAGTACAGCAAACAATTGCCCATTTTGGAAATCAGCCTGGCAAACTGCGGCAGTTCGACCGTCCTTATCGACGATGTCCACCGTGTGTCTCACAGCATGGTGGACGCAGCGAAAGTGGATTGCGAGTGAGGTAGTTTATAGTTAAAGTAGACTTGGGCCGCATCTACCACACTCACATCTCCCCCATCCTCCTGGGTTCGGTGGTACGACAAAGACAACAAGATTGGAGACGTAATCGGGTGCAGTGGTTGAGTAAGTTAAACCGCCCGTCCATGCACGATGAACCCGGACCCAGTATACTAGTGCATGCATCCTAGCGACCGACTCTGGCTTTCCTTCCCAAGGAAACGTTTGCCTCTCTCTTGTTGATGTAAAGCACTACGAGCTTATCGAGTCATTTCTCCCATCCATCCAAATTTAGAAATTACATACTTCGAAGTGAAAGTAAATGAAATACACCTTGTACGACAATCCTGAACAAATTTTCTGTAAAATCTAAGCGGCAAACCATACCTGGCAGTCATCCCGGAGCACCTTGTAGGGGAATAGGGGTCCATCGACTGAGAAGAAAAGGTCATTGTCAGCAAGCAGTCGAGAAGCTGAACCGTATTCAGTCACTGAGCTCTGTCTGCAGTCAACGGTGATTTGCTGCTTTGCTTTGGCGCTGAGCAACTTGAGGAAGGAGAGCTGATCACCGGGGATTTCGTATTCGAACTGAAAATTCAAGGGAAGTAGTCAGCTGCTGTGTTGTAAAATGAGAAGAACGAACACTAAAAGAGGAAGGGAGAATAGGAAGTGGAATCGGGCCAGAAAAGAGGGAAAGCGAATGTGTATAGAAATAGAGATCAATTTCTGCAAAACATCTACCCGACTACTGCCAGTGAGCGCAGTGAACCAGTATTCGACACCGGATTTGGCATTGCTGAAGTGCTTGGTTTCGAACTCGGGTGTCTTGGCCCCGATGCAGGTCTCTCCGGTTGCGATCTTGCAGTAGACCTGGATGGCGTCCTTTATGCTTCCAGCATTGGGGTCAATCCAGTAGTAGCCTGCAAACGAACGGGCGACATGTTGAAAATCCACTTATTTTTTCACTGCGGTAGAGTGAATCACGGTCCTATCAGGGACGTTGTTCCACATCAGATAGATCAAAATATTGAAAGGGAGAATATAATTGGATCGGCTTCAAGGCAAACTACCGTCTATGTAAGACATAAAAGTATCGAAACGGCAAAACAAATGCGGTTGGTCATGACGTAAAATAAGCCCTGAGGAGTTTAATGCTTATCCAGGATTTTGAACATACATCTTGCTGACATTAGGAGGAGCCCTTACCGAGATACTATTCATGCAGCCCAATCTCCCTTAAGTATGAGACCAGGTATGTGTCTTCTTATGGGGACATAATTTTCGCCTTGAAATGGAGAAACTCGCTCATTGACCACGTCTAGAAAAAAAGTCTGCGAGGAAAAGAATGATGTTTTTCCATACGAAATGTTCGTGAACAATAGTCTTTTTGTATAACTGACGTTAATCAGAGAAACAAATGTTTGCGAAAGTACTTAACCTGGAAATTTTCATTTGTTATATCCATATGCGCTTCCAAGACTAATTCTGCGGAGCTTGTGTCATAAATTGACGTTAAAGAACTGTGTTTCATAAAAAACCCACTTAAACTTTGCGATTGACTGACCATACTTCCGCCAGAGGTGCTAGGTACAAGCCCAAACACGTATTTCGCAGACCACGTGCCGCTGTGTGACATAGCTGCGCGTCCCCAACGCCCCCCCATGTGCTTTCTGGTACATATAATGGTCACTTGCGTTTTCCACGTTGAGTGCGTGGACTGGGTGTAAAACTCTAAAGACAAGATTTCCAACTTCGACCCAAACTATCGTCAGGGTATGCCTTCCTACTACAGACAGTGCTTTGGCAGATTGTGAATATTGCGCGGTTACTCAACTGAACTCAATGAAGGGGGATTCAAGCACTCATTTCAGGTCCCTACATTTATCCCTGTCGAAACTGGGAATGCTTAAACCCTTTAAAACGATCATAGATAAAGCATGAAGTTCTGTAAAAACGTATTTCTCAAAAAGATGGAAAGCTTACCGTCTTTGAGGTGCGGTTTTACGCGTGCTAAATGCCTGCAACTGCGTGCAGGTAGGCCCCGGGAGCCGTCCGGCATCTCAATACTGTCAGTTCCAATGTACTTCGCCTGGTCAGCATCGTCGGACATCCGCATGTCATAGGTAATGGCCGGTGGGCCGGGAGGTCCAGGAGGACCTTGATTGCCCATTGGGCCAGGATTACCTTGGGGGCCGTCACGTCCAGCAGGACCGGGCGGACCAGCAGGACCTTGCTCACCCTGGAAGCCGACCTCACCAACCTGGCCGACAAAGCCTACAGGACCTCGACCTCCTGGAAGACCAGTGGGTCCATCGTACCCACGCGGGCCTGCTGGACCTTGCACACCACGCTGACCTTTAGGTCCGGGCTCTCCAGGGGGACCCATCCAGCCCTTATGGCCAGCAGAACCCGGCTTTCCAGCACGACCAGGAGCACCATCGAAGCCGGCACGGCCAGGGAATCCCTTGGGACCATGTTCGCCAGGATTTCCAGGAGCACCATCACTGCCAGGTTCGCCGGGTTCGCCGCGCTCGCCGGAGGGACCGGTGGGACCCATGGGTCCGGTCACACCCTGAGGTCCTGCTGGACCTTGTGGACCGACCTCGCCGGTAGCACCCTGAATTCCTCTCTCTCCAGGGGGTCCTTGTGGGCCCTGGGGACCAGGCTCACCCGCAGCACCATCTTCGCCAGCAGGACCCATCGGGCCAGCAGGTCCGGGAGGTCCAGTTGGGCCAGGGGGACCCTCAGGACCGTCCTTACCCTTGATTCCGGGTTTGCCCTGGGCACCAGTCTTGCCAGCTGGACCCTGACGCCCTTGAGGGCCGGCTCGTCCAGGCTGACCAGGTTTGCCCTGCAAATTCAGTAGATATCTCGTTTAATATTGAGAGACACCTTTTAACTGTTCAGGCGCAAACAGGCGTTGCAAACGCACAAGACAAGCTTGTCCGAAACAAAGCCTGTGTTTTTTGTTAAAGGACCATGCATGTTAAATCACGGCCGGATGGAAGTCCTCCCAGTGTATAGGCAGGTACTCTCTTCTCGATGCGCTGTACTCAAGCGTAAGATGTGGCTGACTAGTGATTTCTGGTAGTTTTCTTTTTTCTCCAGGCTGGAGCTCCACCCTTATAGCCGTATTTAAAATGTCTTCTAGACATCTGCCTGCATTCCAAATATTGAAGTAATCTTCTACAGGATATAAAAATTGCCTCTTTGGCTAAAATTTTGAATCATCAAAAAATATCATGTTTAACAGAAAGGACTTTTTCCTGAACACGAACAAGTTGTATATGGATCTGGGATGCGACCAACAGTAGTTCTGTATTTGATACAAGTAAAGATCCCATATTCCAATTTCGGTTTAAGCAATGCAACACTTTTGCTTGATATCTTGGCATTCTTTCACCAGAGAAGTTTATTTTTGCGAAAGACATAATGACCTGCTCCCATGGGCGAGGCCTAGGAAACCGGATAAAAGCGATGTAAGGAAGACGTCCACTTTTTTGCACTTGTCTGTGAACAACACTTATGGGATAATTTCAGTCCACCGAGTATATAAGAGTGATTCTTTGATGTACAAAAAACAAAAAAAGGCAAGAAAGGAAGTCTTTAGACGAAAAACTGAAGTTGTTACCTACTTCGGCTAGTGGGGAACCTTAGTGGATTTCGAGCGAAAGTGGGTCACAAGGACGTACCTGCGGACCCGGTGGACCGTCGATGCCTAGTGGTCCGGTAGGTCCTGGAGGTCCGCGGAAGCCCGGCGCACCGGGTGCTCCAGGTGGACCTTGAGCGCCATCCTTTCCTGCCGCACCGGTGGGACCACGGAAGCCCATTGGCCCGGGGATTCCATTCGGTCCTGCACTACCGTCTTCACCAGGTGCACCATCGGCTCCGGGTGGTCCACGCTCACCTGGGGCTCCCATGGGTCCGTCACTACCACGTGGTCCAACAGGACCATCATCGCCAGTGGGACCATCAGGACCGGGCGGCCCATCGGGACCGCGTGCGCCTGTCTTGCCGCGCTTACCAGGACGACCGGGGATTCCGTCCACACCGTCGCGACCTTGGGGACCCTCAGGCCCTTCGGGGCCGTCCTCACCATCGGCACCAGCAGGACCAGGAGGACCCATTTCACCCGGTGGACCTGCATTCCATATTAATATTTTATTGTCATTAATACTGAACTGAATTCACAGCCTTTTTTCCTACAACACATTTGGAGAGATTAGAGGGAATACCAAATTATAAACCTGAAATTAATAAGATTTACCAGAATTACTTGTACGCATATTAACCCCTCCCGGGGATAATTACATGTGTATTTCTGCGTCTGGCTATAAACATCTAGTTTAGTTTTCGAGATATATGAGGGACTAATTAATAGAGGCAATTTCCTACTAACATAGCAAGGTTCACTTTAATTATATCAATTTAAAGAACTGAATGCAAACTTGAGCGTTCGCGGAGGCAGTTCACATTGCCACGCATGAATGCATGCTTAGTGATTGCAGCAGTAGGCGTTTTTTAAGCAAAAGATGGAGCTGATAGAGTTCCGCACTCTAGCACTATTAGCACCATGTTAACCCGTTGGGGAGTCTTTAAATGCAAATACTGAAAATCTTCATGAAACGAAAGAAATATCTCACCTGTTATGCCAACGGGACCAGGAGAGCCGGCGTAACCCGGTTCGCCTTTGGGACCAGGAGCACCCCTGAGAGCAGCAAGAGGGGCCTGGACGAGAGTAGCACCTCGCGGGCCCGGTTCACCGGCAATACCCGGCTCACCGTCTTTACCATCTTCTCCGGGAGGGCCATCGGGACCGGGCTTGCCAGTTGGACCCTTCTTTCCACGGAAACCCGGAAGACCACGCCTTCCCGGAACGCCTTGTACGCCCTTAACAGGAAAAGTTGAGAAGGTAAGACGCCAAAGTTAGCTGCGTCAATCCAAAAAAGTGGAAAGAATCTGCGCGTGATGCGTGGAACAGTTGGGAAATGCTCACCATTTGGCCGGTTGTTCCACGAGGTCCCATCTTGCCTTGTTCCCCTTTGGCACCAGGTAGACCCGCGTAGCCCTGAGGGCCGACCTCGCCCTGCTCACCCTTGGGTCCAACCTCCCCTGGAGGACCGGCTGGGCCAGGTGGTCCAACAGTTCCTGCCTCTCCAGCCTGCCCTTCGCGACCGTCGGGACCCTTAGCTCCGGGTGGACCAGGGGGGCCAATAGCTCCAGGGTATCCTGCGTTACCTGTTGGGCCGTCGGGACCCTTATCACCAGGCGCACCAACTGGACCTTCGGCTCCAGGGGCGCCGGACTTGCCTCGGGGTCCTCGTGGTCCAGGTGAACCGCGGGTTCCCTTTTTCCCTTTTTCTCCCATTTCACCGGGTTCGCCGGATGGACCGCGTTCGCCACGGATACCCTTAAAATAGATAAAATACCTTATTATATAACGCGACAGCTCGCATCAAACTGAGAGTATTTAAAGCACTCAATTTAGGATATTGTGGAAAAATTCATAAGTTGGATTTTCTGCTTAAGTCGAGAATAGTAACTTTTGAGGGAAAAATAGTTGTCGTTTTACTTCAGCGCGAGTGTCAATGACACGTGAATCTAATGTAAGCTACCTTGAATTGTTTAACTGGAAAACGTCTCCGAAAAGGTCAGAGGGATCAGTGATGACGACTTGTTGCTTATTTTCTGATGTCTGACAGTTATTGCCTAACTCCAAGCAGGACAGGCCCAAAGTATGCATTCGTAATCAGTTGGTCGGGGAATCAACGCCTTGGCATTGATCAAGGAGCTTACGTGCTGACGGCTGAAAGTGGGAATATCTGATGTAAAAATGGAGTGACGTCAATCCAACCTTGATTGTTGGACGAACTGCAGTCTGGAGTCCCGCCTGGATATCCTCTATAAGTTAAACTTCCTGGTTATCGTTATGCAGTTGTCTGTGAGGCAACTGGACAGGAGTTCCATCGCAAAATGAGAGCATGTAGTTTTGACCCAGAGGTAAAAAGCGTGCATGGAGGCAAAGTGACATCTGTCGATGGTTGACGCACGATTGTAAGACATAGTCAGCAGGATGCTCTGAATTCGAAATCTGATTCGTTTTATCAGCTTAAAATACCATAAATCCTGAGTGAATGCTTGTCATCTGCCCGTAGAGAAGTTTTGAATGAACTTTAAGGAGTCGTCCTTTACCAGAGAACTTCATTTAAAATTGTCAAATGTGCCATGTAGTTACGGTGGAAGGTCGCGAGCGAGAAGTATAGAACCCCTGCGGCAATTTAATGGACAAAAACAGAATTTAGGTCCTTTTGCATAATAAATAAGTTGCGGGTTCTTTGTATAAAACGGCAATCTTTTAATGCCTTACTCGCAGTTACCATCATAGTTTAAGTTTTTTGATCTTCCCAGAAATCAATGCGCTAACATGGAATAAATCAGTCAAAATGAAGCTATGGTAAAATCCTCAAATATTTGTACCAGTTTTCGGACTGAACCTATAAAGCTTTGTCCCGCCTGATTTACCCGAGGCTAGCGCACTGATCTCTGAGGAGATTAAGGGGTTGAAATCTCAAAACTGGAGCATCTGCCAGAAAAGACATGGGGAACGCCAGGGACCCACTGATGAGCTTAACCCTTTGTGGCTGCGAACTACACCGGCAGACTGTTGGCGAACACGCATCTGGGCTCTTAGTTAGTACCCGTGCTGCCAGTATGGCGAAATAATACAACATAACATCAAAGTGCCAGATTATGGCAATTGGCGGGCAAGTAAATTGCATCATTGCCTACAAGCACGTGAAACAGCAACCGAAAAATTATCATTCAGTTTTCCGTTTAGAACCAAAACGCCTCAACTGGTTGAAAATCGTTAATTGTATAGAAAATAACATAACCTTATTAATACACTGTGATTACGCGGGAGTGACAATATGAAATTCGAGCAGAAAAACCTGTGGGAATGTTAGGTGTGCATTAGGATCATTGACCATTTTAAGCGCAATATCAAGATGCCTATGAAAACCAGGGACTTGCCGAGCTGGTGTACAGCCCTGAATGAAGGCTTTTTCGGCGTTTTTAGAACTTTTTGGTGAGAAAGGCACTCTTCCATCGTTAGCCGAGCACTCTTGTATTCATATTTGTGCACGCCAGCCAGGGGCACCCAGTGCCTTCTCTATCTTTCAGTAAAGTAGGACAAACCCTATTCTCTTTCGTTTATTCTAAAATTGTTTGAGACATAAACAGTAGTATATTGAATTGGCCATAAAAAGAAATATGGCGTAGGTGTTCGGCATAAAAAGTCCGTATCTTCTGTAAGGCGACGTTTCAAATTACAACAGACAGGTCCAAACAAACCCATGAATGCGGTGCAATATATGTTAGACTTACAGCCGGTCCTGAAGGCCCGGCGGGACCTTGTGGGCCCGCAGGTCCATCTGAACCCGCAGGTCCGTCTTCTCCCGGCTTTCCTGCTGGGCCACGTTCTCCAGCTTCACCCCGGGGTCCGGGCGAACCGTCACGGCCGCGCGAACCTGTGTAACCTCTGGGACCGACTTCGCCAGCCTTTCCAGGAGGACCTGGGGGGCCAGGTGGACCACGGATTCCAGTAGGACCGGGTTCACCATCCTTGCCAGGGGCACCACTCATGCCTGGTGGACCGTCAAGACCGGGGGTGCCGGGGACACCTGGAGCGCCGGGAGAACCGGCGTCACCGCGCTCTCCTGCAGGTCCAGGGGGACCACGAAGACCCTGCTTTCCGATATCACCCTCGGGTCCTGGAGGACCACGCTCACCAGCATCACCCACGGGCCCTGTGTAGCCGGGAGCTCCGACAGGACCCTGGGGCCCGGCTGGGCCCTGAGAGCCCTTGCTGCCGGCAGGACCTTGGGGACCCGCGCTACCCATGACACCGCGAGGACCAGGCATACCAGGAGGACCCATGGGACCGATACCTCCTTGCTCACCTTTCCTTCCGACTGGACCGTCCTTGCCAGGCGCGCCCTGTGGGGTACATCGAAAATCGAGTATGTCGCGGATGTTTTTGAATCTCCGGAATGGATCGAGCAAAACATGGACACCTAGCTAAGCTCTGAATATACGAATGTAAATGTATTTAAGACTTCCAGGCTGCATAATACTAATAAAGCCGGAAGTGGGTCTCTTATTAACGCCAATTAAGTTTAGAATCTGCGATGCTGTATGTACTCTGAATACATCACCATCGCGATCCCATAGATCTGCTGGTAGAAACCGGCCATTCAGCTCGGTGATATTTTTTGACAGATCAGGACAGATGCGTCGAGGTATCGACGTAAATCATGCGCTCCGACTTTCTTTGCACTGGCATCCGTCTTTCGTCCTTTCAGATTGGAATATCAGTTTTGGGTCGAAATTTACATGAGTTTAAATTGCCGCTCTTAAAAGCGTTTGGTTATATCACTTAGCTAATATTCTTGAGTGGAGAAGTTTTATTTAATGAAACTGACGTTTATTTATAAAAAAATAGTAAAGTTGGAGTTGAACTGTAAGTGATCTGGAGACAAACCCAGTTAACAATGAATATTTGCGAAGCTTTTTTTCCCCTTCACTACCTTTTCCACTTTGGCTACTTAAACATTTCAAACGGTGTTTCGCACGAAACTAGGAGCCAAATAAAATGGTCATTCCTCCCGGTTTTTAGGCTTTAGTTGCAAATCTGGAACCGGGCGGGAAAAAAATATATCAAAAGTTTAAGGAAGAACTTGCCATTTCTCCGGGTTCACCATGGACGCCGGGACTTCCGTTAGGACCAGCTTCACCTTGGTCTCCTGTGGAACCTACAGCACCGATCTCGCCGATGTCACCTTTCAGGCCGACAGCACCGATCATGCCAATAGTTCCAGGGGGACCTCGAGGTCCTGGTGGTCCCATAGCCCCTACCTGACCATCAAGGCCCTGCATACCCGGAGGGCCGGGTGGACCCTGAGCTCCGGGGAGACCGACAAGACCGCGGGGACCGCTTGGACCAATGGGACCTCGGACACCAATGTCACCACGCTCACCCTGTTTAATGGGAAAGCGGAAGAAAGTTTAACAGAAGACCCAAGAGAATCGCAAAAACGTTTTTTGCCTCGTAGAACTGTTTGATTTTAGGAAAGCTAACCAATAGTTACTGTCGATACACTCCGAGGTTTTGATTAATCTCTTAGACTTCCAATTTTCATTTTCCTGATAATGAAGAAGAGGACAAACCTAATGCTTCGTCAGTTCATTGAAAGCGAAGCGGTTATGACTCCATTAGTCCCACAGCAAGCAAAGAGGGTAATTACCGCAAGATAATAACATAAACTTACCGCTGGACCATCGAGACCAGGGGAGCCCTTTTCACCCTTTGGGCCAGTAGGACCAGCTGGACCTTGACTGCCGGTAGCACCGATGATGCCCATCGGACCAGGTGGACCAGGGGGACCAGGTGGGCCAGGCGGGCCTTGTCCCCCATCGACACCATCCTTGCCGTCGCGACCGGGTTCGCCGGGAGGACCGGGTAATCCCCGAGTACCATCAGCTCCTGGAGGGCCGGGAGGACCAACCGGTCCAGCAGGCCCAGTAGGACCCTGAGGTCCAGGAGGGCCGGGTGGGCCAACCTCGCCAGGGGGACCACGAGGACCCTGGACCAATTGTCTCTCGAAGAATGGTCCTGGTCCTTTAACACTCTGAAATAAAGGAATCAAATAATTTTGCGTAAAGTTCCAAGTACCACCAACGGCAGCCAATATCTGTTATTGTCCGACGATTACTTTAGGTCAACGTTCCTTTGACTGCTGTTTGAAAAGTTCTTTCTCCCGGCTTTAAATGATAAAGAAGACCAAATTAAATATCAAGACGACGAATGTCTAAATCTAATTTGTTACACAGTGATATGTTTCAGCGGACTTTTTACTCATTCTATAAATTCATTTTGACCCAACTGTGAAAAACTTGGTGTCTCGGTGGGGATTCGAACCCACGGCAGCAAGGGGATGCTTTAGTACATGCTAACTGTCACGTTGTAGCAGAGGGTATCCGCTCTGCCTTCTTGGAGTGCCTCTATGCACATTTTCAAACTGCTTATACTATCCTTCAGCCCTCCCTTCAGTAGTTCATAAGGGAAGACAGTCCTCCTGATATTTGAATACGCCTACCCTATCCGTCTTGCTCATGTATATATTTTTGTGGAGCGGTTTAAGTGCTCATTTAAAGGGCCCCAGAAGAAAAGGGGAATACGAAAGCAGACGGCAAAAAGAGGGAAGTAAGCCAGATGTGTTTCCTCACAGGCGGGTCCGTTGGCTGGTGTTCCTCCTGACCTCCTACACTGATCTGATCGCCAGTTTCATCACTCGCAAGCTGTCGTTTGGCTCGGAACAAAGTCTCGCCTAAAATTAAACCATACGAGTATGAGGTAAGGGGGGGGGGAGGAGATTGAAGCAAAGGCAAAACTGGATACTCATTAATGGCGGACAGGCAAAGCGAAAGGTCAAAAATGAGCACCTTGTCAATCTTGCTGCCTTTAGGGTTCTCTCTTGAGCACGTTTGACTAAACTTTATCCATCATCAGGAATTAGACGTCTGCGAATGCAAATATTTACAAGGTCAATGATCCTTATTTGAGACGTCATTAGGCTAACCGGGGGGTCGTTTTTAGAGCAGCAACAAATAATTGTCAGTTGACTCATTTCAAAATGTACGTACTGTATTTGAAGGTTTCCATCTCTATGCCATGGAATCTTAGGTGTTGGTGCTGAACGGAAAATTGACATTCAGGTGTTAGACTATTGAAGCACAATAAAATTAACGTGTCAAGTCTCTAAAATCCCGCAATAACATAAGATTTTAAGCAATGCGTTAGGAACCTGGAACAAGAACATGCTCCGAGAACTACCTTTTTCGCGTCAGAAAGTTGCTTAATTTAGTTCAGGGCTGGTCGGTTGTTGACTTTATTGACAATCTGCGTCACAGCCATTCTTCTCTTTACCACATAGGGAGAGAAGCATTATGCCATAATGAACTCCAAGAAACTGGCCAGGGTGCATTACGACTCAATCAAGAAACGAACCTTTGTTAAGAAGCTGGCAGCTAGGTTCTCTTCTAACCACTATTTCCTGAGTGCAGCTAAGCAACCAGATGGACACTTTTCTGAGCACACATGCACTCACATAAGAGTGGCTCCCACCGATCTGTCTTGAGTAGAGTATGCAATAATAGGATCTCGGTTTGTCTGGATGCTGCGGTCTAAGGTTGAAATACGACCGACTTATCACTGCAAATAAACCATTAATGACAATTCAAGACTTCCTGGACTTTGTCATTGCTGATTATCAAACATAAACACTTATTTCGACTGTTTTACAGTGGCCTCGAATATCTTGCTAGCAAAACTATTCAAACTACCCCCATATTCGTGCCATGTCTATCCGGCTGTGGTGCTTTCATACTCTCGCCCTAAGCATCTGGCGCTTACACACTACGCGCCGAAATGAACCCCCTTTGGGGTGGAAGAGTAAATATAGACCACTTGTCCAAAAGCGGAATATTCGTGAAGGATCGTGAGATAAAAACGGACTAGGCAAAAAATTAATCTGCTTGCAGACAAAGATAGTTGAAATCGAGGTACATTATCGGGGATATTTTGCTAAGGCGACAAACATTGACAAGAAGCGATTTGTTCTGTACTTGGGGAATAAAAGGGACCCACGCCTTACCTGTGACCAACAGACAGAGGCCTGCGAGAACCAGTAGAGTTTTCAGACGCCATCCGGGAGCACCAGAGGCCATGTCTGCACTGGACTCTGAATAAAGGAATACCACGAGCTAGAAATTACGCCCAAGGAGCGGGAAGTCAGCGCGCAAAGGCTAACGAACTCACGAGTTCAAGAGCAATCTCCACTGGCCCACGTCAGATCCCGTCAGACTGAGACTCTGTGTAGTGCACACGTCCGAACGGCTTGTCCGCCGGTGGCCTAGCGAATACCCGAACCTGCAGTTGTCGCTAGACCTAGTGCCCATTGACCAAGCTGAGCGCGGCCAATCGGAGCGTGCACAATTCTGCCTCGTGTGGGTTTGCCCACGCGATGTAGGACCACGCGCCAATGAGGAAGAGCATCGGGAAAAGGGGCTGGGCGGGCTTGGTAGCGTAGCCACACGCCATACCTCCGAAATACAGGTCAGTTTGCATCGACCGTTACGCGGTGTTAACCCGTTTTAATCATCAGTGTTTGCCTTGACGGTGTGGATACGCGCGCTCTACGGCTCGGTACTTGAGAGGAACCACCAGAAAGGAAGTATTTTCGCAGCTATCAGTGGGTGCCATCCAGTAAATCTTTTAGCGCCGTCATCACGACCGGAAAAGATGAACGCAAAAACTCCTCTGCCTGAGCCAAAATCTCGAGGTTGGTAATCGGCTAAAGATCCACGGTCAAACTTAAGCCTTCAGGAAGTTAAAATCAATATATGAGGTTTGAATAGGACGTAAGTATTCGATGGCAAACAAGCCCCGCTCGAAGTCTACATTGACAATGTTTTGGTGCTTCTTCGAAACCACAGACTTTACTGATGTCTACACTAGCGCGTAGGCGATTTCCTAAAGGTCCGTTCGTTTACAAGTCACATACGAATCTAAGATAAGCAAAACTTTTTTAAGGCAAATTGATAGGTCATGTCTACTTGTTCTGCCTACAAAGCACTCACATGCAAGAAATATAGGATGCATCTGAACTGACATAAACGCAATTTTGCATAAACATGCACTGCATGCGTAGCTCACAAGACCCTTAATAATAACTTAAACATGAGAAATAGAATCGTCATCTATGCAACGCAGGCATTAATCACAAGTCCAGAAACGTATTCCACCCAGGTTTCTGCTGTCGCATGACGCAACTGCGAGGCGTCGGGTCCCTCAGTGGGTCACCCATCCTACTCTTTGTATTCTGATGGCACCTAATTTTAATCACAAAGTTCACAATTTCGTCCGAATTCGGATATCGTGGGTGGGAATCATATCTCGGGCTTTACAGCGCGTTCTTCAGTACTTACAGATGAAATTGTGGGTTCCCTCTTGGGAACCGAAGCATATACCAGAAACGCTGAGACACACAGCACAGATATGAATTTCTCACAGCTGCGACATGTAATGCAAACTCGAAAAAACGCGTGTGTAGGCCTTTGGCTACTGCCTTGTTTGCAGTATTGGAAAGCTATTTCCTTTAGGCATGACATATACTACTTACTTATAGTTTGGCCTATATGATTATTGTATGACTTTTCTGGATTTGATGACTTTAAAGCCAAATAGGAGAGCACTTTTGTCCCCACTTCCTCTGGTTAATTTGACAGCCAGTATGGTTCTGGTTAAATTTGATTTCAAGCAGCCAATCCAATTCACCTATTTAAAGTACGTCTTATACCTTAGCAGAAGCAGGCATGCGGGGCAGGATTTAATGGAAGCAAAAAATGTTTCTGTTGTACTCTTCCCACTTATTATATATGTTATGAAGCGACAGGATGCAGCTGACGAGCCGTCAAAAATTTTTGGTGCCACTAACTCCTGCCCTTCCTGCCTGCTTCGCTTCGTACCGGTGACAAAATGCTTCAGATATGCAGGAAAAGTAGTTGATACTGCACTCTGCGGGTGAAGCCAGATATTTGCTTTTAAAGTGCTTGCCTCAGGCGACACTTAACAGGAAAATCCTCTTCTATGGCGGTGGATACATCTAGTTTCAGGCGGCTAGTTAACGGCGCAAATGAAATGGCGAGTTTTTGAGGCAGGTGAACAGAGGGAGACCAGATCGCTGGAACAAGAAATGAACTCGCTCAGGAAAAATTATTATTTGCACAACTTTGGTTCCCGTAAAGACGAGATGAAAGCTCATGCCTCACCGGGCCCAAATTTCGGCTAGCACCCTCGTACGTGAAGAGCATCACGTGAGTCGTCGGACGCCTTCTCGTGCCATTATTAGTTGGACTGTACACACTGCAGGGGCAGGCATCCTGCGTCAAGTTATGAGACCCGATGGCCCGCTTTCAAGACAAGAAACGTCTGGAGTCATTTTGTGTATCTGATGCAGTTACGGGCAAGCCAACTACGTCGGAGAAGGGAGGGTTGTTCTGGACGCGGATGGTTGATCACGTATCAGTCATGAGGAGGATGCCGCCAACTCGCAGGCCACAGCTCACTCGACGGGATCCCGCCACACCTTCAGGCTCCAAGAGGCCAAAATTATCGTGGGAGGTGACAGTTGAGTGAGTCGCGGGTCTCTTGACTGTAGGTTTACCAGCCCAGGGTCCATCAGCAAGTGTAGTGACCTCTGTCCTCCGTATTCAGTGCTAAGAGTTTGCCTAAGCGGAAAAGTTAGTTGTACGGGGAGCGGGTGGTGGAGAGTGCTGTCAGCGACTATACAGATGGCCAACTAACTGTCACGCCGTGTCAAATTGCTGGAGTAATTATCATGCCGAGCAACAGCGCCGCGACCGCTTATGATTCGGATGAGAGCGATCGGGCCACTGTAGCACTTAGTAGGAACATGTGCGATGAACGTTGGGCTGCTGGTTTTGTTTTGTGTGTGTGTGTGTGTGTCTGTGTCTGTGCACTGAATACATCATATAAATAAAGCCCATCGGTTGCCCTTTTCAGTTATCGAGTAGGTCGAAGTGTGCATTCGAAACGCCAGGCAAGCGAAGTTCTTGGTTCAACAAATGAATCTCCGTCTTCTCCACTAATAACCCCTAAACCTGATGTTTTTTGATGCTAAATCTGTCTTTTGAAAGCTGTATTACTACATATTTCACCTAAAACTCGACAAAATCCCAAAGGCTTCAGGTTGACTTACAAAATATTGGGTGACTTTCGAAATGCCTATGCATTTAAGGAAATGAAACTCAGGACTGCTTATATGAACTTATATCACTTTATTCAACGGGTGAGATGACCAGGGTCTATACAATTTTAATTTTCGTCTTAAAACATCCCAACTGGGTGGGATTGCCATAGAGGCCACATTAAGAAGGAGACATTACAGCCCGACTCTCCTGGAGAGGAGGACTGAGTTATCCCATCAGTTGGCAGCCTTCCAAGTCCCGACTTTCAGCACAACGCGATAGACTCAAACGCGTTAGATCGTTCGTGGTGAGAAATATGGGTTGAGGAAGTCGACCTCACCCTCGCTTCTCTCTCCCAGACATCAGCCCACTGTCCGAACCAGCCGATCCAAACCCACGCCAGAACGATGTGAGATATGAACTCGGGTCAACAGGTCTTCGAGCGGTTAAGGCAACCACTGTGACTTTTGTGTTAGGGAGTCACGTCCTTCAGACCACGAGACTAGGCGTTTTAAGTCGTATGGGGTAGACACTTCATCGGCTCTGTCCTACAGCGGAACATACCTGCTCCATGTTGCCCATAATGTCAAAAATGCGGCTCCTGTAGGCTACGAGATAACAGTTAACAGTCGATAGCACAAGATGAAAAACAATTAAAACGAACAATAACTGGGATGACTAACTCTGGCCTCTTTAACATTGTTTGCAGGCCACAGTCCAACCCTGTCCACGAAGACCTGATGTTGCGACTGCGCTGGGAGGGGGTGAGAAAAGGCTCTCATAGTGATCGTCCAAGTCAAATGCCCCTGGAGTTGGATTATGGCCCACACTTTCCTAGCTGCTATCATGGTCGGGGTATGTCCGGCCGACTACGATAAATAAGCCGAAATTGACCATCAAGTCACTCTTGCTGTTCTCTTATTCCGCCTATTCAATTGACAGCTGTTCGTTATATGGCCGTCTGCCATGACACATGTCGTCCTGCAATCAGACCGTTCAGGAGACACGGCCCATGAGATGCAGGACTTTTATTAAATAGGCGTCAACTGTCGGAAAAAATCTAGCCCAGGGGAAAGCAGATCCTTACAATCAGGAAATGCCGTTGAATGCTTTCAAACGGTTGCTGTCTGTCTGGCATGATTTGTTCACTTCTCGCAGATTGCTGATACAACGGCTGTTGGCGCGTTAATTTTGGGCCCATCCTAACTGACGCAGCGTCTTTCGAGGTTGCATTTAGCATCTAAAGGTACTACAAACAATCTCAACCGATGAGACTGAAAAATTTTGGCAAACGGTATGCGGTCAGTGACGGTAAGTAACGCTAATATGCCACCTAGCATCATCTGATAACGAATCGCTGTGGCAGTCAAGCCGCAGGCGAAGAAATATACGGTTGTAGGGGGCGTTCACCGATCTTTCTTACGCAAATCCTTCGTTCCGTTGTACCTTACGGGCTCTTTCTCGAGCCCAACCAGAAGCCGCACAGCGGCGCATGATATAGGCAAAATGCTACTACCGACAGAGACAAGGAAGACTAGAGTGACCATTTCTGGCTTATTAGCCGTCGTCAGCCGGTCATACCCAACCCCTCTATCATTGCGTATTCCAGATCGCAACCGACAAGACAGGAGCCTCTGGCTCAGTGGTTAGAGGCGTTGGACTTCTAACCAACAGGCCGCGGGATCTAGCCCCAGATGTTTTACACTTCGGGGTTGGGTATGACTGGCTGGCGACGGCTAATAAGCGAGAAATGGCCATTCCAGTCTCCATTGTCTTTGTCAGTACTAACATTGGAAGTATACGGTTTTTGAAATAGGTTTCCTCCTTCGTTTATGCTCGGGAAAACTTAGTTTCTCTTCGATTAATTTCACACTTTCTCGACCGCGTGAGCCCGCAGCCCACATAACAATGCGTTAAACCCATTGGCCAGTTCAGGTTCTGGGTCCAAATCTCAACTTTTTCTTCCCCGTCGTTAGAATGTGGCTGTCTCATGAGGGAAGATAGGCTGAAAATGCTTGGCTGACCCAACTCCTCGGACATTTAAGTGTTTATTTAGGCCGAATTAAAAATCAGAAGTTCATCAACAAAGTCTTAGGAGACAAGAACGCCTCCTGTATGTTTCGAAATAAGCCTGTATGGGAGAGCGCTGGGACCCTAGTGTGCAGGTCCATGTGGAAACGAAGAAGCGGGAACACTTGGAATAACAAGGACAGTTGCTAAGGGCTTACGTATGACGTCATGAAATGTTTGAAAATAACCTTTGTGGATAAAAGTACTCGCCTGTCAAGGGGAGAAAAAATAGCGAAGAAATACGCAATTTTTAGAGTAACACGCTCTTTGTAACATTTCTCTTGGTGGTTATAAATGTGCTTGGTTTTGTGATTTGTGCTTCTGATATTCTTCTCGGGGATGGTTCGGACATGCTTCTCGCCTACTCCGTCTTCAGTGATTGAGGAACAGTCGTCTATAATTTCCTATGTAAGTCTTCCTGCTGTGCATATTTTGCGAATTACACGGTGGATTGAGTTGTTTTTGTTATCTCATCTCACTAGACCGTTTTCCTCTATTTAAGTTCATCCTAGGAAGCTTGCAGAACCTAAATATTGCCTTACTTCGTCTGGATTGTGAAGTAGTTCGATTTACCTCGCGATGGTTTGGCGCACAGGAATTAGAGGACGGTTGGCAGGCTTTCATTAAATTCGAAATCCCTATACAATCTCTTACCGTATGCATGCGCATGAGCCCGTGCAAGCGTCCTCTTCCAGGTTGGGAGTAGTAGCATCCATTGCCCTCCCTTACTCCTCCGAGGTTATTGCATCAATCATAGTTTAGAATAACCTAAGTGGGAAGTAGTCATAACCTCCGTCCGTCTGATCTCATCCTTTCCTCATTTCCCGCTTGATTTGAATTGGCGGTGTCCTTCGCACTCAAGGCCTTTTCCTCCCTTTTTCTGACATTCTAACGAAACAATGTGGACGTGTACAGTTGAAATTCGATGCGACTGCTACCATTACGATGAGCAGAGACCCAAGTACATCGAGCATTTTTCAAAGAAATCTTTTGAAGGACACGAGTAACGAAAAGCCTCTTGTTGCCAATATACGCGCTGACACCTAAAAATCGCTGATATTTACTGGTCATGTTTAATTTCTGGAGAGTAAAACAACAAAATAGCGCTTGCCTGGTCTGGTTTCTGGTCTGGTCTGTCTGCTTTCCGTCCAATCCACTTACGCTCCCCAGACTAAGTCATGTTTGGATGTCTGAGTACTTTCCCTGAACGTCCTTCGATCCCTTGTCTTTTTACTTGATCCTGCGAAACGCTGTCGGTGTTAGAGGTCGGCTGGAAGCTGCCGATATACTGTTAATGCAGGACATCACTATGTTGAAATAAGAGTCTTTTCAGGTTACTCTTCTACTTCCTTCATTGGATCTGCTGTTTGTACTAAATTTTTGAACCGTTCAGTCACCCTGTATGTTCGCGCCTGATGAATTCTCTAATCCAAACGATATACCGAACTGCTGTGCATGCGAGCAAACTCCGCACCCAATCTCTGACGGTCGGTTTTCGTAAGACGGCCAGACTACAGCCAACTAGTCAAGGCCTATTCATTTGAGAATAACATGCACTCTCATGAAAACCTGCGGCAAACCATCCCACGCACGACCACATCACCACACATCCACCCATTGACACATGTGCATCCCTCCAAAATCCCACATCACCGGCACCTCTCACAAAGGTGCGAAGTGTGCTTTTCAGCCTCTTTCTCTGCGTAGATCTTCTGCTGAATTTGAGATCCGAGCGTTCTGTCCAACTTGCGTGGGAAATCCTGGTTCGCTCGTCTGAGGGACCAGGCCGTGCATGTGGCGTGCGCAGACGAGCTCTCTAGATCTGAGCCCTTTCCACGCACCAAACATCGCACCAGCTTGGACAGTGTATGTGAGACAGGAATAGAAAGGGAGAGTGAGGTCTACGACTCAGCGCATTTTCCTCACTATTAACAATCTGACACGCTGGAAGCTATCACGGTGCGCTAAAAGCCCTGGTTTGGGAGGTTGCCAAATAACGGGATAAAGGCGGACCTAGCAGTTATCCCTGTGCCTGTTTATATGGAGTGACGGACTGGTAGACTGAGAGTGGAGCTGCGATGGTTCCATCTTAATGTGCCCTCTGTGGCACTCCCATGCCGTGGGATCTGAGCTGGGTGTGGTGGCACGCCTAGGGGTGGCTCCGGTCGCGCCAATCGCCCGCGCCGTATCCCAACTCCGCTCTTTTTGACCCTGTCTTGACACTGGGCCGAGGTGTGGGACTAGAGAGTGCGTTAGACGTCATGCAAGTCTACCATCACTGTAAAGGAACTCATGCGCAAGTCACCGTCCCTGCTCCCACCCTGCTGACGAGCTCACCGTGGACATGGTCGAAATCAACGGTCCAACTGTCATGTCATTCCAACAGGGTCATTTGACTGCTGCATGTGGCATTCTTTGCACAGTGGACATTAGGTGTTAACTGCCAATAAAGTTGTCATTTTTTCTGTCCTTTTGTCAAGACAGTATTATTGCTACATCATTAATGGTCGGAATACGACCGCCTGTGAGAGCTCTAAATAGAACCCCAAGGCGCAACGGGATGAATACGTCCCGTAATCTGATCAGTGAACGAACTTCCACCGATCACAACCGACAAGACAAAGGGTCTGTGGCCCAGTGGTAGAGCGCTGAACCACTTAACGCCCAATAACAAAGAAGCAGTGAAGGATGCGGATTCGGAGAATTTCGGTTGGGATTCGTTCTGTCGTAGGTGCGAGATGGCGGATCAGTCAAATTCTAAATGGCCGCATACGAATTACAAAATGCTGTTCTAGGGTAGGCGTAGGAAGAGGACAATGTGTTGCGCGCACGCAAACCCTCGTAGTGAACGTCCAGGTCGACATGGGGACTGACACCGCCCCTGTCGGAGCACGAAGTCGCGAGGAAGTCTCGCGCTCCATTTCTTTTCACCATGGTGTTCCCTTCAGTACGGTCCCAGCAGAAACGGTGGTCACATTCGCGTGTCTGCGCAACGACCGGTGACGAGGGATGACGTCTGCGGACAGCTAGCTTGCGTTCCTCAATCGGAGTCCCATGACATTGACCAACGTGAGCGCAAGGAACATCAACGCATGGGGTGCCGTAAGTGACGCTAGCATGCAGCGATTTTGGTATCAGACTCCATACTCACGATAATGCTGCACGCACGGAGAACGCCGACTAGTGGACGATGCAGATGCCAAACCGATTCACTTGCCGGACGACGGCTTCAGACGACCCTTGCATGGGAGGCAGGAACTTAGGTCTTCCAGTTACTTCTGGAGTCTGATACAATTTTCTCACATAACACATCAGGCATCCGCTCAACCAGAATAACCCACATAACCAAATCGTCTTCGTAGAGTTCGGCACGACTTCTTTTCTGGACTGTGGGATCGGTGCTTTCGCAGTGGATGATGATCTCAGAGCTGAGAGCTTTTCCATCAACACCTCTTTCGAGCCGCCATCACTCAGTTTCTGCGTTCCTAAATGTAAGAATAAGAAGTTGTCATCTGACGCCACTTGACGAGGCTATGTTATAGCTGGGGAGATAGCATCCAGACTCTCATGAGATTGTTCAACCTCACAGTCTTTTTGGTATCGAAAGTACCATTTATTTATCGGAGTCGTCTTTTTGACCTGGGAGCTCGAATCTCATTCTGTACTTGTTAGTCATAAAACTATCTAAGCAAATAACCCCGATATCGGCGAGTTCATTCCGTGTCTCTATCCTGGTGATAATACTTAGCACCGAACTAACAATAGTTTTTAACGGATAGGCGGAAGTCCTCTAAAATAGGCAGTCTTTGGTCGTCGCGCTGTAATTTCATTTGCCAGATCATATGTTACAGAGAAAAACAGGATGAAACGTTAGATGCCATACGCATGGGGTGGCGTAGGATCGCCGAAAGTCATAGACTTGGAATCATTGGGGGACTTATGGGTTTCGGTGAAGCGAGATAATTCGTGCCCTTCTTCTCAGATGCGGCCTGTTACATTTTCATATCTTCATTGAGGGGATGTAGGTTCCCCTGCCAGTAAAGGTTTCGTTTGTCTCATTCACGCAGTCAGTCTTGTTCTTGATGACATTTGCGCCATCCCTGTCGGCAGCTACAATGACTACGTTGTCAGAGATCAAAGTCTTTGCTCTTCCTCGATTGGCAAGGTTTGCAGGCTTTTTTGTCGACGGGGCCAGTAGCTCAACTGCTTATGTTTACACGCATGTCCTTGAAAGGACATAGGTCAGTGGAATAGATCCAAAGCACGTATGTCAAGTACTGGCTGGAACAAAGGCGGTCGCAATATGCATTTATGGTTTATTTATCGTCGTCAATCATTTAAACATCAATCCCAGATGCGCGTATGAGATCTGAATCCGTGCCCGTTGGTCATGGACAATTTTTTTGATTTTACTGCCCTACTGCTTGAGATACGAGTCCCTAAATTGTTGGCTGAGATCGGAACTATTAAAGTTATGCAGATCTAGCGCTTCATCGTCTCGACTGTATGAGTGAGAGAATCTGTTTCGTTTTGATGAGGAGTATGAGTTTGGAATTATAGGGAAAATATATTTGCATATCCCAGGTGTCGGTTGGCTTGTGCTAATCAGTGTCGCACGGTCCATTGCTGTAGTGCTCCAACTGTTTCGCAAACCAAATGTTTTTTCAAATGTCTTCGGTGTCGTTGAAGAATCTCAATGCTCCCAATCCAAATACGGCTTAGGTTCACATATCCTTAGGTGTATACGCAGATAGATGTTAAGTTTCTCTCAGTTTTATTCATTTTAGGAGTTCTTGACTTCCGAGATTGTATTAATTATGATCGATGATAATATCTGGACAATTTTTTCCTTCTGTGTCAGGCCAGATAAGGACAAAGTATGAGACCATGTTGCCCCTGAATCCTCTTTCACATGACGTTCCCAACTGGGCGGGCGACTCAATCCCATTTGATACTTGAGGAGCCATATTTGACGACTATGAGTTCATTACTGACCAGAATTCGTATTACTTTCTTGACCTTTAATTATAATTTCACGATTTACAAATTTACCCAAAAGCTAACGCTTCCTTCTCGCTGAAATGAGACGCAGCTGCTTCAAGCATTTGACATTCCTCGGTTTCTCCAATGAGCCTCTCACGCGCTTGGCAGTTTGCCATTTAAAAACCTTCCTACTTAACATCCAAAGTCTTTGTGTTGGTGTCTGAAATATGCTCTTAAGTCCGTTCCGAGCGGTTTCATCCCACCATTTTAAGAAGTATGTTTTACTTTTTCCGTGTTCTCTTATAATAAGACACCAATATCAATAAAATTCATCCGCTGCGTACCCTCAGAGTTGAAGTATTTCTGTAAATTGATTTTAGCAAATAAGCCGAAAACAACTGCTGTTTCCGAATCTGTCGGTTACTTTTTCAGTCTACCATTGAGGATCCAGCTCCGTGTGAGAAAATAAATGCACAGAAAACCGAGGTGGCGCGAACCCGACTTTTCTAAACCCATTTTATGAAACAATGACGTGGTGGTAGTAAACGCTGTTCCATCGACCGGCGGTCAGCACAATTTTGCACTTCAGCGTGCGGCTATGGGTGGCGACACCGCACAGCACAATTAGGTCGAGCCGATGCCAGAGGCCTGTTTTCCATTGGCTACTAGTAATTACAGTCTGCCGGTTCGCCTTGGTGTATCACCACCCTGCAACAGCGCATGTGCACGAAACAACGGTGAAAGTGCGCGCGAGAGAGACGAAGGCACACGTGCGCGGCTAACTGGTACGTGGCATGTCGACTTCTGGGCGCAGAGAAGCACGCATGTGGGTGTGTGTCTCGTGCGGTATTGATTAGCCTGTATGCGCAGCACGGACCTAGAACTTTGAATTACTGACCGATATATGTGGGCTTCCACTGCCTCTGCTCGCTACGACAAGCCACGGCGGAGGGAAGGCCCTGCGAGTGTGTGTGTGTGTGTGCGTGTGTTCAGCAATGAGATGATGGCGTCATGTAATGAGTTCAACTGCAGTGATACATTGAATAGCTGAGAACTGTTTCTGTCAGCTAAACGACCGGTCAATTGGATAAGGCACAGTTTTATATGAAGAACAGTAGTGGCAAACTTTAAGGAAGTACATTTAATGCACTCTCTTCCATAGCCCATCAAAATTAGGGAAAGCTCTTGACCTTAACAGAAATTGTCACTTTCTTTATGTGTTTATTGATTGTTTTCTTGAGGAGCTTCAAGGACGACGCCTTCAAACAATACGTTTTTGTAATTTGCTTTTTTATGCGCTGTTTACGACATGCAAGAATGAAATGCTAATAAGGGTAAGAAACACACCATTACGGACTTCATACATAAAATCGATTAGGCCTCTTTTGGTTGTGGATTTTTTTCATAATTCACCTCTGCTGCTAATGCCAATCCATATCTTAGCATTGCTGGTATCCCTTATGCTGCTTCAAACTCACGCTCTTTTGCTCTCGTCCTATTTGAAAGTCTTAAAAACCTGCCCCTTACGGCATTCTTCCTCATGATTTTTTAAAAGTTCCTCTTCTATCCTACTGTATTTCCCTCCTTATCGCACTCCGATTATTACCCTGCCTTTTGTTTCGTTTATTTTTGATTGATAAGTATGTTGCCAGTTAAGCTGCATTTGCAGTTGAGTTATAGACCGGGAAATATGTTAACCCGGTTGTCTTAGTTCTTAAACTCCTAGGACAGTGATTCTTTTAAGCGATCCCGAAAATGTTCGGGACCATCTATATTCCCGCTTAACCGAAATTCTAGCCTACATGGGATGATGGTTGGGCTCGTATTTGTCATCCCAGTTGGAAGTGTTGCGAAACTTGTTGTAAATCTGCTCAATCATAAGAGTCACGAGGGTCATTGTCTAAAAGGATGAAATTTATAACACAGGACGCATTTCAGTAACATCCTCCACTTCCCCGTTCGTACTTGTTACTCTGGTATATACTGAGACATGAAAAATAAGCTTCGGCGTTAAAAAAGTAGCCGGACGAGAAGCAAAATTTCATTTTGGCAAAATGCTTTATCTTTTCATCTTGCTTGGTCACCACAATTTTTTTTATGACGCACACATGCATGCAACTGATACACAACTGCCATTAGAAGCGAAGAGACGAGTCCCAGGAAGCAGTCTTGAAGAAGAAAACACGATCGCCGGGACAAGAGCTTTATTAACCTAGGCTCATAAAGCTCTTGTCCCGGCGATCGTGTCTTCTTCTTCATGATACACAACTCTTGGGGACTTTCTTGAATTTGAATCCGCAAAGATATGAAGGGTGAGGGACTGCAAGCTTGGTAATATTTTATTTCCACTTCAACCTCTACTTACATGAATAAGTAGGCAGTATTTTCCGTGGTTGATAAAATTCTGCATTTTGACCGAGCATATTGTACGGTCGAGCTGAAAACGAAAATACGCTAGGCTGACGCACCTAAATTTTATGTACTTCGAATCTACTCTGTCTACATACTTTTAACATGTCATACCAGAACAATTTATATTTACTAAAAAGTGTCCATGCACTGTCAACTTAGTTCGCTTTCAGTAGGTGAGTAAGTTCCCTTCCGTTCAAGAGTTGCTTAACGGATGTTTTGTTGTAATCTCAGAATTTAGTGAAAGAGTTGATCAGCGTGTCGTAACTTCCCGTCTTTACCGTATCCTCCCGAAAGACGGGCACATAAGTAGTCAAGTTCTTGTTGGACGCTAGGAAAATTGACATCTGAAATAAAAGACCACGTGTAGCATATCGGAACATCGAATCCCGAGTTGCTTAACGTTTTCCACTCTGAAATCTATGAATATCATTCCCCAGCAATTAAAATGGAAGCAATACTAACCAAAATGGAGGATTTATCTCAAAAAATTGTTTTCACCCACAAGTTAATTGTTGTGACTTGTTTTTTGCTTTGGAGGGTTGAAAAAAGGTCTGAATGATCACCAATTAACTTAAAGTGGCTTGCCAGGCGGTTTCTTGACCGTTAAAACCTCGAAAGTAGGCAGAGTCAGATATCCCAGGCCCAAATTCTCCAGCTTTCGAATCAGACGAGGGACCGGCTGAAAACTATTTGTCTAAAAACTAACTGTTGTCTATGAAGCCTGTTTCAGTTTATGGTGTGAACGAAAAGTCTGTATGCTTGCGCATCAACCGGTAACTCGTTATGCGGAATGAAGGGACCAGCTTCTACTTCGACCACTGTAAGCGACTATTTACAACCGAGGCTGAACGACCCGCAGTAACTTTGTGATATTCTTAGGTCAGTTAATTGAACTAGCGGATCGATTTTCCTCTCACTTATCTGATTTTAAGATAGCACCTACACGGAGAGCCGACATGAACAGGAACCCACCAAACGAGGAGGCCGAAGATCCTTCAGGTGGAACGCCGCTTATCGAAAGAAACGGTGTTCGCAAACATACAAAGCCGAACAAGAGCATCGCAGTCTGAGTGGTGACCTCCCAGACAGAACCATTGCCAGCCAAGTGGCGTCAGAAGACAGTTTCCTGTTTCTAGAAGTGAGTATTCAAAGACTAAGTTGCAGCAGTTTCGTAAAAAGTGTAGTAGAAAGGATTCCAGTGCTGAGATTGTCCTCAACTAGAAATGCAACAATCCTACAGCTCACAAAT
This sequence comes from Spirometra erinaceieuropaei, assembly GCA_902702965.1. Lineage (NCBI taxonomy): Eukaryota > Metazoa > Platyhelminthes > Cestoda > Diphyllobothriidea > Diphyllobothriidae > Spirometra > Spirometra erinaceieuropaei. The sequence continues at coordinate 862,676 of CACRXP010000116.1, forward strand.
GAAGCTGCGTCCGAACTCCGGGGTTTTTAATATTTTGCGGCGATGATCTACTTTGGAAAGAACTATTTCTTATGTCAGTTATTCTGGCTCAGATGATACCTGACTGACTAACTGCGTGAATTGGACAAACGAAACCTTTACTGGCAGGGAAAACCTACACCCCTCAATGAAGATATGAAGATGCAACAGGCCGCAACTGCGAAGAAGGGGACGAATGAAATCACTTTGTCGCAACTCATAAGTCCCCCAATGATTCCAAGTCTATGACTTTCGGCGATCCTACGCCACCCCATGCGTACGACATTTAACGTTTCATCCTGTTTTTCTCTTTACCATATGATCTGGCAAGTGAAATTACGCCACGACGCCCAAAGACTGCCTATTTTAGAGGACTTCCGCCTGTGCCTTAAAAACTACTGTCAGTTCAGTGCTAAGTATTATCACCAGGACAGGGACATGAAATCAACTCGCCAATATCGCGGCTATTTGCTTAGATAGTTTTATGACTAACAAGTACAGAATGAGATTCGAGCTCCCAGGTCAAAAAGACGACTCCGATAAATAAATGGTACTTTCGATACCAAAAAGACTGTGAGGTTGAACAATCTCATGAGAGTCTGGATGCTATCTCCCCAGCTATAACATAGCCTCGTCAAGTGGCGTCAGATGACAACTTCTTATTCTTACATTTAGGAACGCAGAAACTGAGTGATGGCGGCTCGAAAGAGGTGTTGATGGAAAAGCTCTCAGCTCTGAGATCATCATCCACTGCGAAAGCACCGATCCCACAGTCCAGAAAAGAAGTCGTGCCGAACTCTACGAAGACGATTTGGTTATGTGGGTTATTCTGGTTGAGCGGATGCCTGATGTGTTATGTGAGAAAATTGTATCAGACTCCAGAAGTTACTGGAAGACCAAAGTTCGAGTTGAAACATGATGTCGCGGAAATCTCCCTCCTGCCTCCCATGCAAGGATCTTCTCAAGCAGTCGTCCGGCAAGTGAATCGGTTTGGCATCGGCATCGTCCACTAGTCGGCATTATCGTGAGTATGGAGTCTGATACCAAAATCGCTGCATGCTAACGTCACTTACGGCACCTCATGCGTTGATGTTCCTTGCGCTCACGTTGGTCAATGTCGTGGGACTGCGATTGAGGAACGCAAGCTAGCTGTCCGCAGACGTCATCCCTCGTCACCGGTCGTTGCGCAGACACGTGAATGTGACCACCGTTTTCGCTGGGACCGTACAGAAGGGAACACCATGGTGAAAAGAAATGGAGCGCGAGACTTCCTCGCGACTTCGTGCTCCGACAGGGGCGGTGTCAGTCGCCATGTCGACCTGGACGTTCACTACGAGGGTTTGCGTGCGCGCAACACATTGTCCTCTTCCTACGCCTACCCTAGAACAGCATTTCGTAATTCGTAGGCGGCCATTTAGAATTTGACTGATCCGCCATCTCGCACCTACGACAGAACGAACCCCAACCGAAATTCTCCTACTCGGGATCTTTCACTGGCACCTATCCTATCGCTATGTCCATGTCTCCCACTGACCTTTGACTGGTTACTTAGAGTTTGTGTGACAAACTGTTAGTGCGACTACTTTAACTCCTATTTGTTATTTCTTTTTACTACGGGTTGGTTTCAATGGCTAGAAAATTCCCATGCACGGCTCGGTTTTTCCGAAAAGCATATTTCTTCTTCGATGTGTAAATAGACGCATATATAAGAAGATTTGGAATACTAACAAAAACAAGGCAGACCTCCGTGGTCATTCTTGGTTTATTAGCCGTCGCCACGCGGCCCTACCCATACCCAGCTTTTTGGGATCCGAGCCTTGAATCCGCGTTTGGATTTTGCACGCTGGGGAATGCGCTGATGTGCCGTGAGTTTCGGCACCCCAGAGTCGACCACCCTCCCTCCTCGCTTTCCTCTCGTGCACTGGTCCGCTCTACAAACCGGCCAGCCTTTCTGATGCAAGTGACGTGGTGCCTGTGCCTAGGTGTGCACCCATGTACACCACCATGTACAGTTAGTGACCTAACTCATGAAATGTGTCGAAATTTACGAATGATTACCAATCACTCGCAAACCGACACCATTTCATGAATTCGATTTCTATGTTAATAAACTACAAGTTTAAAAGAAGTAAAAACATAAAAGAATTGTTTGGGGCAGTGTAGCGTTATTTAGAAATGCCGATTTATTTTGAAACGTCTAATAACAATGTTTTAGTGAAGGTTACATCTAAATATCGTTTAATAAGTAATGTGATTTCATATATGACGGTTTCCCAACTGCCTAGATCCCAAAACAGTTTTCCAGTGAGTCATCCTTTTTATTTGTTTGAAGTAAATGAGATGGGATTCAACAAGAGAAGCTTGATTTTGCTTGATTTCATCGATTATGAATGCATGGCAGAGCGCCCATATAAATACTGAGATTTTGCTGAAACTATAAATGTTTTGCTCGTTCTTTTTCTAAATGAGATATGCACAGAAGCTGAACTACACTACAAGTAGTGTTTCATATGTTTAAAGCTGGAAATGACCATTCCGTGGTGGTCATCTATGTGACATCAGGTAGAATTTTCCAAACAGCAAAATATTTCAGCCCACTTAAACGAAGGAATCCCTACCTGCGTTATTACTGCAGTTTTGGACACCAAATTGCACCGATCTGCTAATTTGACATTTGGGAATTGATAACAATTCTGGCTTTCTCAAAATAACCTTTGTATTAGCAGGGTGACCAACATGGTTATTATCGGACTTAAAATAAAATTTCAAGTTCGGCTAAATCTGTTTATTAAAACTCTCGCGGGCAAATTACTATTCTTTCAATGAAAAAGTTGCTCAGATGTGTAACCGGAGTCTAAGACGTGTATTAGCATAGAAAATTGTACGACTATAATCCAACGTCCATTTTTGCCAAAATTTATTAATATTTTATTTGATATAATTACGTAAACACAATTCCTGCATAAGAAAAAGAGTTTTTATTGAAAGATGTGGATGAACGATCAAAATGCTCAACGTTAAAGGCGTCCAGAAATTCTCTCATCAGTTTCCGTTTTCAGATTTCATGAGAAAGGTCACGTACTGTGCTGCGTTTGTTATGGGATACGCACTGACTCTGCGCAGCCTAGTCAACGCCATCTGGCCCCTAATCTCGTCCCCCTACTTGTCCAGCGCCTTTAGAGAGTGATCTGTTGTGGAGATGTCTGAGGAGAGTGCGTGCCTGGAAATGATTAGATAACATACGCGTTCAGACAGAAGATCAATGAAAACTAAACGTGATGAAGGGATGTACGATACCAGATGGTGAACCGGTCACCAATTATTCAGCCCTTCAATGGAGTTCTGGGGCAAGCAGTCGGACCAGTCACGGTGGATTAGAAAAGTTTTGGAAACCAAATTATACCCTTCCTTCCCGTATAACATTGAAATAAGACGTCATTTTATACCTAATGAACAGAAGAATGAGTAGTTTTATGCATGTTCTCCATGAAATATAATTGCATTTTCAAGGTCATCGAAAATCGATGAGAAAAATTCATGATGTTTAAATGGTCATTTTTTACAGAGTATACTTTTTGCATGCAGGCGGAAAAAAGTTCTTTCAAAAGCCAGCATCCTGAGTTAACAGAATTATCATATAATTATGCTATAGGATGATTAGTGTTACAACCCTACCTAATTAATCTTTTCGAAACGAAAACGCATTTCGGGATCTCGGTTGACACTTCATGAGTTAGTCCACCCACTGTACATGTGACCTCACACTAGATTTCAAGGGGGGAGTGCTTATTCCCAAGCCCTAACCACAACCCTAACGTCTCTACTGAAATTTAGTACAACGCCACTTGTAATGCGAGGGACCCATATTCCCGTGCTCTGCCTGAAAGTCATCTTTGTGGTCATCACGACGGTTCACTGTTTACGTGCAATTAGAAACTGTCCGCTTCTCGCTTGGGATGGAAATTCGCATTTGCTGAAAAACCGGGCCGAATACTTTTAGCGCGCCTCAGTTTACAAAGAGGCGCCAAACGGTCTTTTGTGAGTACAAATTAACACTGATGAATATTCGTCAACATTCCTTTGAGATAGGTGGTCTGTCAAATGTCACAGAATTCCTAAACAGCTAAAAAGAATGGTCATTCTGCGAGACCATTCCTTGAAGTCCCTAGTTTCATGGCAAAACGAGATGCTTTTTCTGTCGAGAACACATGGAGATCATATCAAACGGACAGGGGAACAGGATGAAGGCAGAGTGGACACCTTTGGAGCTGGTCCGCGTTCATCCAAAGGATTCAGAAGAATTGAATATTGGTCATAAGGCAATACTTTCATACCCGCGCGCTCATACCAGACGCCGAAGGTCAGAGCCGTAAGAGATCTGTTGCGTGGATGTCGTGATAATAATAGTAGCCAACATACAGCTAAGGAGCGAACTGACATCCCGATTGCAGTAGTCGAGAACGAGGAAGGAGTGGACGCCATTAAGGCCCAAGTAGGGGGACAGTGGCACAGAGAGGATGGTCTTCAATCACGAACTGACACTTGCGATTTGAGCTGCAGGCAGAGTGACGTATGCAAATTGCCGCTCTTCTACAGATTGTTATGCATTTCATACACCAACCTCGGATAAGGAGCAGTCACAGTTGGGGTTGGAAGAAACCGAACGAAATACCTTACTTATCTCTTCAGGTTTACTATCGAAAAACTCGGATTTGGTAAATTTGTATCGCGCCGGTCAAACCGGAGAGTTATTTCATTTGGCGCTTTGTTCTGCAATAACTGCATTATACCGAAAGTCACTGGGCTTCAGTTATCGGAGTAGTGTATGCACTGTGTTTGTCCTTTAGAGGGGTCACGTGATAGATGCGCCGGACTAACACAGGAACCAGATTGAAATCCCACAGGGGTTATCTGGACTGCGCATTCATAACAAATGTCAACATTGGGATGTGTTGACAGGCCTTGTTATTGGCTCACGCCGCTCCATTTGGGGTCGGTGATGTCCCCTACCTCTCTTGTGGTATAAAATCCTGGTCCATGTACGCTGTGGACCAGTGAGCGTATTTGTGCCCCCAGATGCGGGTTTTCGTCGCTCCAGTTACCTCCAGTCTTTTTGACTCTGGCCTGGCGCAGGGCCCAAGTGGAGGAGGACGAGAGGGCACGGTAGATGCTGCGCAAGTCTAACATCCTTGTAAACTAGTTCACGCGCAAGTTACCGCCGCTTCTCTCACCCTTCTGTGGAGCACACGGTGGACATCGTCGGAATCGACGGTCGAACTGTCGTATGCACCGAGTATCACTCAAGCGAAAATAAGAGGTCTGTCCAATAAACGTCTTATTAAGAAGGGGAGTGGACATTTTTAATAGTTTGGAGGTGTTATCATCTGTGATCGAATGTCTTATCAATGACCTGATGCACTACAGAGCAGTCTGTTTGTGTCTACTATCCGCGGTTTGTAATGAGAAAGCGAAAAGTGGGCTAAGTCAGATGACATACAGCCAGTACATAAAAAGATTTTTTTAAAATGGGACCAGAATAACGACAAGAAAATAGTTATATATATATATATATTTCGGGAGAAATAAGTTCTCTGGGAAAGATAAACAAGTTTAATTATAAATTTTCGACTTTGGTTCCCCAAGTCGTCCTCACACGTAAAGTGAGCAAAACAGTTAACATTTAAACATGCCAAAGTCAAAAATTTACAATTAAACTTGTTTACCTTTTCCACAGAACTTATTTCTCCCGAATTATGGTGCTTGGGATGCCTGTTTTCAAATTCGCATTTATATAGTAGATGCGTTGGGGCACCAGTTTTCCTGAAGGTCACGCCATTAACAATTCATTACATTCCCCGGAAGTTAGTTTGTCTCAGCGTGTTTTTTTCAAATGAAACAATAATCGTATGGTTTGTACTGTTATGGCTATTCGATTACTGTCACAATAAACAACCTAAAAAGTTGAGTTGCTCAACTAACAGCCGGTAGAGCAGAGCGTCATTTCACCCCCAATCGAGAGGTCACGCGGCTGTTTGCATGCATCCCATTGATTGGTGCGGGTCATGACCCCCCCCCCCCATAACCAACTGCACTGTTGCTTTTGGCCGGAAAGCCGGACACATAAGTCTGTGGCATGGGCCATGCGCAGGATTGATGTCACCTCAGACGCCGCGTCAACATATCAGGTTATCTTGACATCGCATTGCCAGTGTAACCCGCTTGGTGCAGAGAAGAGCGTGAAGTGGTCTCAATCACTGTAAGCCAGTGCATTCGCAGGTCACCACTACGCCCTCGGGACATTGGTGGACATCGTCGAGGAGGGCGAACTAACTGCCCAACCACAATAAGTGACCTATCTCCTGAAATGTTAACCGAAATAATGAGCTGCTCTTTCGGTTAGCACGGGCTGTTTAAGTGGGGTTACGATATTGCTTATCATGCAGGCTAATCTTAGGGTATTTCAGTCGCGCCGGGATGCTGGCTTTGAAAATGCGCTTCTTCCCATCCGCCTGCAAAAACTACACTTGATAAAAGTGACTACTTACTTTGTGTGAATTTTCCCCATCTATTTGTGACGCACTTAAATATTCAAATATACCCCACGGAAAGCATAAAAACATTAACTCTCTTGCACTCATTTGGTAGCAAATTACTTTTTCAAATTTTGCACTTGAAAATATGGGGACTTTCGGTTTTAGAAAGCTTGAAGTAATGAGATTTTTATACTTTGGAATGTCCATTTAACCAAACAATATCAGTCCGTGAACAAATGTTTCTTCTGAAACATACAACATGGTCCACATACATTTCAAAATGTTACTAGCCCTATGTAATATCTTCTTAAGGACTTGGAGGAATGTAGGAGTCCTTCATAGATGTTTTGGCAGATTTTGAATAATTCATATTGACTTAACTGTGAAAAACTCGGCGCTTCGGTGGGATTTGAACCCACGCAGTAAGGGGAAGGCTTTAATACAGCCAACGCTCTAACCACTTGAGCTAAGAGGCGCTGAGTTTTTCCCAGTTGGATCAATATGAACTATTCAAAATCTGCCAAAACATTTATGAATTACGTAAGCCTGGTAGTCATCTGGTGGATTCTAGGTTAATTACGTAGGAAATCCTGCCTGGGCAGTCAACTTACTGTATCAGATTTGGTGGATTCCAGACGTTGCAGTAGGTTGGGCGGGTAACTTGACCCAATTGTGATTAAACTCGCGTCGTCTGGCGGGGCCTCGTAGCTCGAGTGGTTAAAGCGTTGGCTGTACTGAAGCCTTCCCCTTACTGCGTGGGTTCGAATCCCGCCGAGGCGCCGAGTTTTTCACAGTTGGGTCAGTATGAATGTAGAAGTTTTCGTACACGGGACGTATACAGGTTGTAGACTCTAAGCCCTAAACGCAAAGGAAATGGCAAACCGGGCTCGAAACTGCTCAGGAACTGAAAAAAACGCCCGTAAGACTGAATGCACAACAGTTTATTTTGATTATGTTTCTGTAAAATGCATTAAAATTTATAAACGTATCGAAAATTGATGGGGAAAATTCATACCAATTAAACAGTCCCTTTTATCAAGGGTAGTTTTTACAGGCAGCCGGGAAGAAGCGCATTCAAAAGCCAGCATCCTGGCGGGACTGAAATACCTTAGAGTTATGCTGTATGAAAGTAAATATCGCAACCTCACACAAGCAACCCGTGCTAATTTAAGACGCAGCTCAGTACTTCGGTCAGCATTTCATGAGAGAGGTCACTTACTGTACACTGGCGGTGTAATGACTGTCTATATTCCTCTGACTTTGACTTCAAAGCAAAAGCGTAGGCTTCCGTCACGATGGATGGTGACTGAACTTCATAGTCAGACGGATTGCGTGCAAACATATAAGCAGGTGTGCTAGCCGGAGTCATTTGGGGGCGCAGTTGTAAGAATACATGGAGGGGGACAGTCACAGAGATTTTCGAACCAAAATTGGCCAGAAGCATGGATATCCTTGAGCATCTGCCTAGAATATGATGCTGTTTAGGGCATCATAAAATTTCAGTGACGTGGCTAGATCCAAAGGTACTTTTGTCGAGGTTAAATGTGACAAAGACTTCTTCTTTCACAATACGCATTTGGGTCGGCTCTGCCGACAAATTCCCTTGTTTTTCGTTACTCAAGAGTCTACTCCCTTTTCAGGGGAGGGGGAGGAAACAGCCATTTATGCAGGGAATAAGCAACAGCATTCACGAAACACTCCGTAGAATCCATCTTTCCTCCCACAATGATTCTTGTTAGAAACCTTACTTCATGTTGCTTTTAAAAAATTAAATGTCCATCTCTAGATCTTCTCCAAGAATGACTGATGGATAAACATGCCCTAGATAGATAATACAGAACGTTCTTGAAAAAACAACTCGGTCGGATTGATTTTCGTAAAACTACAATAAACGGTTTCAAAGTCATGGGCTACTTGTTTTCCAATGGAACGGCAACTACCTTTCTCTCTTGAAAAATGGTTTGCTAATCTCTTGCTTCCATCGACTGAATTCTGAAGAATCATGTATCGGAGGGGGAGGTAAACGGTTTCAAGCTCTTGAGGAGCAAGAGGATAAGACTTCAACCAGAGGCCGGCGGATGGGTGGAAATGGCGGTTAGGCAAAGACCGTGATAAGAGGGGAGACTCTGCTTGTGGGTCATAGGGACAAGATTACTTAGAAGATAAGACCACCCTTGTGCCTTGTCCTTGCATGGTGGCCGTCCTCGTTAGACGGAATATAAGTTTTATCAGGCTACGCTGTTGGCACGCCTCAGTATTAACGGCCCTAGAGTTAGTTGGCCTTTTGGGCGAGTTAGGAGACTCCAGTTGTTTTGCCGACCAGTTGTAATAGTTCTTACAGAGCACCAGTGCACAGGGACGCACGCCTGCTTATGTAAATGCTAATCGTTAAATCATCAGTCATTACTAAAACTATACCGTTTCTTAATGACTGTAAAATAAAGTATTTGCGTGAAAAACCTAAATAAATTAGAAAGATGTACGTCCATCAGATACAGGTCAGGAAAGCTGTAATTTTTAAGGTTCAGAGAGGAAAATAGGAAAGCTATCATGGGAACCACGACAAAGCCATGAGTTATTGGTGGTTGTCGTTATGTTTCCGGAGGCAGTGAAGAAAAATATGCCCAGAAGTGTCCAACATTAAAGCTGCAATTTAGTTTCTTTTCTTGCCATGCAAGGCAACAAATGGACTGTCTTTCAAAAATAGTTGGGGGAGCAACGTCGCAGTGAATCCGCATAAAACTTTTGGACTTTTTCGCCAGGCACCTGCACAACCATCTCTTGCTGAGATGAGTTCTGACAACATTTCTACTCAAATAACTCCAGTAACATGACTGTAATAACTTTTATTCCTCCCGCACATTCATATAATTACCCCTTGACTTCTCCAAATGCGTAAAAATAGGATCTCAAGTGCGCTGTCTATTGTCTTTCAGCATATACTGGAGTATACTGGAACAACTGAGCACAGTTGAGACCCACTAGCGAAGAACAGCAGCACCCGATTTATGTTTCCATTCCAGAGCCGTTTGCTATTTCTTAGACCAAGATATCAAAGGTTGATCAACCATTGTGAGCTACTTGTATTTTCTACTTGGCACGGCTAAGACCACGCCCGGCCTAATCGCCCCACATGGTGTCGCAAATTAGATCCCACCATGCGTGTCCATAAGTGTCAACGGATCTGGGAGTTTCCTCCGGCAACTTTTCACCATGAGTTTCTCTCCTTCAGCGACGGAAACTGAATGTCGAGGAGTTAAGAACTACCTCTACGTCTTGAGGGACCCTGTGGAACCAGGTTTTAAAATGACCTTCTCTTTAACACCTCTAGGTGGCGGTCGCGTCTGATCACTAGCTTTAATACTGAACCCACGACGCAGACGACGGGGAACATACGCAAACCAACTCAGTAGTTTTTCTTGAATGGCCTGAGTTATCCTTGCGATGTTTTCGCCGCAAGTGCCGATCGTCTCATCCGAAAGGGAGTTAGTGTACTCTACTCGAAGGAAGGTCACCAGGCAAAGTTAAGTAAGTCTCGCTTATTTTCCGCTCCCACAGTTCAGTATTCACAATCGTATAGAACTACTGACCAGACGAATGTCCGATAAACGCCGGTCTTTCGGGGTGGAGATATCGCATAGGGCAAGCGGGAACCTTCAGGGCTTGTGGCAGTAGATAGCCTCAAATCATGGAAGATGCTGTTAAGGTGAGCTGGATAGGTGAAATACAAGAAGCATTTGCAAATTTGATTGGATAGTGATAGCATATTTTTGATACTAGAGTTTGCGCCACCGATTAGTCGAATACTGGAAAAAAGAACTTTTATTTGAAAGAATACTAGGTCGGGGGATTTAATCAGTCGTCACCATGCTTGCCAGCAAATAATCAGACAGAACTAGCAGATGAGATGCAGGCAAGGAGAGTTCGCAGTGCCGGTTAAACTGGTTGCGGGTCGACCACGCGGGCCAAGAAGAGCGGCAGCATAAGCTCCCTGTCGAAGACGACACAGAAGAAGGGCTGATCCACAACGAAGGGTTCACCAACCGGCTTGGCGGACATCGGTATAATGCCGAGCGAAGAAACGGCAGCCGCCTTCACGCCTTTCTCTGTAACCTCCAACGCCACATTCTGCTTGGCTTTCTCCACGTAAAGGGTCGCTTCTTCTGTTATTCCTATTTTGTTTGGTTAGGACAAAAAACCTTGACAGGGAATGTTTTCGAAAGCAGTCTAAATTAACGTTGCCGACTGTAGGACTTCTGTTTTTCCTTATAGACAGTTAAGTGTCTGTTTACTCAGATGCGAAAGATTTGCTGAGCACGCAAACCATTATCGTTGTTTCCAACATTCTTCTTCGAACTCTTTTTGTTTTAAACAGAAAATAGTTGTATGGCCATATGCAACTAAATTTGCTCCTTTCGTCCTCTTATGACATCCGGAAAGCGTCTATGGTCTACACCAATCGGCTCTTCGAAAAAAAGAGGTTAGGGCGTTGATCTGTTGCTTTAACAGTTTATGAGCCGCTCAGTTTCCCTTGTTTTAAATAATAAAGGAAAACTGTCCTCGGAACATTTTGATTTTTTGCTAGATAAAAGTGTTTTTTAATTTTTGATAGGCTTTATAGATCAGAAAAGTTTCGGAAAGTCTAGCAAAATATGGTAGAAGAATGAAACTTGGAAAACTGTGTTCGAGACTCTGATAGTTTAAGTTTACAGTTGTCAGTACTAGGCAAGATAATGCGTTAATGGTAACACTGATTAAATTCCCTAACAATCATCAATACTGCATAAAACTGGAAACTGAGACGCGAAGCAAAAAGTATTGAGGAAGTTTGAGGGGACGCACAGATTTGCAGAAAATCACAAAGTTATAGTGAGACGTAGAGGAAAAAAATCATAACGCCCATCGGGACTTCTTGGTTCATAACGGTATCACGGTCACCCTCAACTTGCTAATATAGTAACTGCGGTATGAGTCTTGCGGCGACATCGATTGGTTCCAAGGCAGATTTCAGCTATGCTCGTTATTGTGTACAGTCAAGGAATAATAACGCCATTCATCAGGCTAAAACAGACTTACCAGGAGTTAACACAACGTTCGTACGCTGGTTAGTTCAGTTGTTTTCCGGTCATACTTTAAGCGACAGAGTTAAGAATGCTATTTAGGGATAAGTCCCCTTTAAGGAGCAGAACTCGAGGATTTAAAGCAAACTCTGCCGACCGCAAAACTCGATTGCCATAGCGAAACTTTGTGCTAGGGAATGTTGTCTACATTGTCTTCCGTGACTTTGTAACTGATCACGGTTCAAGGAAGTATCCGCCTTGACCAGGTAGACTGTTTTTATCAACCAATTCTTTGTAAAAGACCGGTAAGCATTTGATGTTATATGTGGTAGATTTTTGCTTAGTTCATAGTATAAATCCAAAGTCGGAAAAGCGTTTGTTTGAATATGCCGTTGCGAAATCATTATGAGGGAATCCTGAAGTACGTCTCTGCGGTTTAAAGAAAAAAGTCGGTTGAAAACTAACTCGGACAAAAGAGAAAATTAAGATCGTTTTCGGCGACAACAGGGTAGAGATATCATATACTGGTCAATAGGTGGCGTCAACTTTCACCGACTAAATCTGTGCACGCTGTAGGAAACTACGACCCCAGCATTCAAGATCGCCTCTTGACACGAAGGAGCTTGAAATGTCTTTAGCAACAGCGGTTATTCCAAACAGTTCAATAAACACAGGTCAATCGAATTTCATACATCTGCGTTGAATTCTTGTACCTGATGTAATCATCTGCTTCCACAGCCCAGTACAAGCATACGCGGGCCAAATGCAGCGTAGTTCAGATTAATCCAAGGGCTGTTGCTTTTAATGAAAGCCAACAATTTAAAAATTCATTGTTTTTAGGAATACGTCAAACGCTTGGTTTGCTGTCAAGAAAATCTCTAGTCCGAGATTTGTGCGATTGCTCAATTGGTGTGCGATAACGAAACATCTTCCTTGAAAAATCGCATATAGAAGCATACTGTCACGTTAAATAATATTTTCCTAACGATCCAACAAACACTCAGAGAAATGTTTACACACGTTATATACAGTGCGTGACCGATCTCACGAAATGCTGACCAAAATTCAGGAACGCGTTTCCGATTAGGAAGGATTACTTAAGTGGGGTTTTAATACTGATTATCATGCAGCATAACCCTATGACATTTCGGACTTGCACGACGTCGGCTTTTGAAAGCACTTCTTTTTGGCCTCTTGCAGAAACCACAGTCGGTGAAAAACGACTACTTAAGTAGCATGCATTTTTTCTATGGTTTTTCGATGGTCTTATTAATTAAAATATATTTTATAGAGAACATGCATAAAAATATCCATTCTTTTGCTCATTTGATAGGAAATCACGTTGTCTTTATATTGTATGCTCAAAGAAAGTGTATACTTTGGTTTTAAAAAAGTTTTTAATTATGAGATTTTTAAGACCGTGTGATGTCCATGCATGCAAGACCGCATATGTCCGTTTACTAATGCCCCTCGTGAAAAGTTCAACACAGCCCGGATCCATTGCAAAATTTCAGGAACTCTATGTGGTATCTTCTTAATGACATATAGGAGTATATAAGTTTCCTTACGCGGAAAGCATGAACCTTGTAGACTGAAATTACTAAACGCCGATGCAATGGCAGATCAGACTGAAAATTATTCGGGAATTGGGGAACTTTTTTAAACCTAAATACACACTTTCTTCGGGCGTAGAATGTGAAGATAATGTGATTTCCTTCCAAACGAGCAAAGAAAGCATAGTTTTGAGCATGTTTCCTGTAAAATATATTTGAATTTATAATACCATCGAAAATCCATAGGAAAAATGCATGCTACTTAAGTAGTCGTTTTTCACTGACTGTAGTTTCTGCAGGAGGTCAAAAAGAAGTGCTTTCAAAAGCCGACGTCGTGCTAGTCCGAAATGTCATAGCGTTATGCTGCATGATTAAGTAATCCTTCCTAATCGGAAAAGCATTCCAGAATTTTGGCCAGCATTTCATGAGATCGGTCACGCACTGTATGCATCTACACGTTTTCGCGTAGTTAGGCAATGTCAGCTCCGGCTCCTGTCTTTAAATAAAACGAATTAATGTTCTGAACCGTTTATTTTTAGATACCGCCTTTCCTAATTCTAATGCATAATATCATGGTTACTTCTGGGATTTTTGCAGTGGAAAGCTGACCTCGCGGGTAGCTCAGTATCTAATCATTCATAGGTTTTGCATACAGTAGTTTTGATTTTGTGAGGTGCATTACCCAGTCACAATGCTTATACTCAGAGTAAAAATAACCCTCGAATTTGGCTAGATCGAGCGTCCGCGCATAATATTTTGAAATCTTGGGACGTGACTTGGTGCTTTCGTATCCTACTCTTTCTCTGGATGCAGTGAACAGTTTCCTGCCTAAAGGCGAATATGCGACCACCACCGGCGCCTGCACAAGTGCCGAATCGTCCCTGGGGAGAAAAAGACAAAATGTGAGGCGCTGCCTGGCGAATCTAATGCTGATCGTTTTAAGTGAACAATCTTCACCCTGGGAAAAATGAGACAGTAAATGAAATGTATGGAGCTAAAACAGAAACCGATGAAGTTGAGATCTGAAGCCAACGCAAAAGAATGTGTAGTGCGCAACTAATCATTTAAACAGTTGGGCGAACGAAGACTCAAAGCCCTGAGGCCGGTGTGGACGCGGCGGATGCTAAACCAGCCAACTTCATTGCTATAATTGAGATCGTCGTGGCAAGAAACAACGTAACCAACGAGGTTAAACACACTGAACTCAAAAAATCATCTTCCTACTGATGGTAAGTAGGCATGCTCATAATATGCTGTCAGCGGAAGTTGAGACGCTGAGAAAAGTGGAAAGGGCACACGGAGGTAATAGTGCTGTCTTCCGGCAAAAGGAGATCAGCGGTTGTCATAAATCGTGTCGGCTACAACGGAGGGTAAAGACCTCCAAGACAACCAGCTCTCCTGCAAACTTATTCCTTCGACGCCGGACAAATCAATGATCGGCCTACTAACTTGATTTCTAAATCAGCCCCGACAAAAATCGTGATCGCTCAAAATGAATGGGGGGAAACAAAATCGACTGACACAGCGTTGGTCAGGTTCTGTGGGTCACCAAAAACCCTAAGCTTTCGATCAATCACTGTCCTGAGAGTCAGCCTCACTCGCAGTCTAGCCAGATGAATGGCCCAAAGGCTAAGCCTGCTTCAGGCGACTCAAGGACCTCTATCAAATTGGTCTTCTATTTCCTCGTCGACAGCCATGGTAATACTGTCCAGCCAGCGTAAACTATGATATCGTTTGACACGGTCTCACTATACACTTCTGTCCACGGAACCCGACGCGCGGTTTTCTAAGCATACCGCTTGAAGATAAGGGCTATAAAACAGGGACCCTGTAAAAGTAGAGATTCTAATGCAACTCCTTGCACTTTGCCAATGAGCTCTTCCATCTTCGGTGACAGAACATACGAGGAAATCAACGGAACACCGATTGGGTCTCCAGTATCCAGCCTGGTGGCAGAATTTAGCCTAAGAGAAGTGGAAAATATCGCTTTTAACCTCGGTGAACCTGCATTTTGGCGCGGACATGTAGACGACGCGTTCGTTATAACTGAGATGGTCGGTTGTCAGGCTTTCCGAACCTGCTTAATGGCTTCTTCTTTAACATTCAGTTTACAAGAGAGGAAGGGACGACCGGACAGTTGCCATTCCTTGACGATCTCCCCATGCACAGACCGAATGATGAACTTGGTTCGCCAAGGTATGGAAAGGCGACTGACATAAGCCGGATTCACACCTAGCGTAGCAACCCCCCGACGGGTTACAAATGCTTCCGTGTTATGACGTCCTTCCAAAGGAGGAAAACGAAGAGAGTAATACAGGAATCCTGACAGCTTCGGGACCAAGTAGTAAGGAACGGTTCCTCGGACAGCTTTCTCAGCCGCTGCCTCCGTAAGCGTCCAAGAAAGACAAAGGGGGAGAGAATCGGCAACACTCTGGCACAAAGTTCGATGTAGGTATCACGCATCGTCCGGCAGCCACAGTGGATACCCGAGTCATGCACCTGAAGGACTGGATGAGTGAAGACGAACAGTCTGGTGTAGTTTGATAGAGGGAAGCTCACCGATCGCGTTATGGAGCTCACTCCTCCCGTTGTGCCTCGGGGCTCACTCTCGAGCCACGCCGGCAGCCGCACAATGGCTCGTAATACTGGCAGAACAGCATGACCAACAAGGCACAACAGGGCGAGTGAGTTCAGTAATTCGATCGGTGAGCGCCCTTCTACCATCGTATATACCCGATCGCAACCTAGAAGATAATAAGTCCGCGCCTCAGTTGCTACGATGTTGGACTTCTAACCAACAGATCATGGGATCGAACTTCAGGGGTTGCACATCTCAGGGTTGGGTATGACTGGCTGACGACGGCTAATAAGCCAGAAATGACCATCCCAGTTTCCCTTGTCTTTATCGGCAATGCTATTCTGGTGTAATTTATCAGACCCCATATCACCAACGTCCTTGCTACTATACAGGCCAAACAGCACGACCGATTATTTCACGAATACGGGCGAATAAACGAACTGTTTAGAGAGGCGACTCACTGTACCAAGCCACTACCCCCACTTAGAACGAAGGCCACTAATAGAACTTCACGGGCACACGTATTATCGTTCGTTCATAGGCCATTGTAACACCATCGGCTACTGCTCGGTGCTCATGCGTTCTTGCCTGTTTATTAGTGACTTTGTCACTATAGAAGGAGGGTCCGTCGATCTGCTCAATCCGTCGGGCTTTTAAGCCCATAGTCGAGACGATTCACAGGTACCCACATGGAGGACGGGAGCCTCTGGATTATTAGCTATCATCGGCCTGACATACCCCAATCCCCGGCTGAGGTGTCCCGGGCCCTGAATCCGGATCCTTGAGCACTGAGCGGCAAGTCAGTCATTCCACAACCAGGCCACGGTCTTGCTGTCCTGACAGTTTTGATTGGTCATATTAGATGGCGTTGAAGTAGAGACCGGCTAACGAAGGTCAATAAACCAGAGATTGCCCTTCCAGACTTCCTTGTGTTGACCATATTATTTGTGCATTAATCGCTTCACTATCTTCTTTGTGCAATCAGGTAATGCTACACGTGTATGCCTACATAACAATCTTTAATTACCCCCTTTAACTCGCTGAAGTCAAAAAGGGAGGTGGTGTGGAGCACCGAACTTTTAGAAAACAACTAGACTCGATTGTTAACGTGTGAGCTCTAAATGCCTCTGTCAAAATTCGAACAATCCTGCGAGTTCAAACTATAATCCCCTACGAAACCACCATAAAGGACTCCCTTTTATCACGTCTATGGGTGAAAGACTGACTTGGGACGGAATGTAATAGCATCTTAAAAGGTTAGAGTCCCCAAGGGAGGGAACGCTGGGCAACTAAGAGTTTTTTTAATAGAAGGGATTTCAGATAATTGACGGGTGGCATGGAGGAGACAATTGTCAATTCTTCCCAGTTCTTTAGATAATTCACAACATGGTACGGAATTTAAGAATTTTGCCTGACTTCTATAAGAAAACAATGCAATGGTCTAGATTTTACTTCAAAAGATTTGTCTTTCTCATTCGGCCATACGAAATGCACTTAGATGACGTATGAAACTTCGAGCTGCGGAGGGCAACGAGAGAAGAAATAGTATATAATTTTTTTGCTTTAAAGTATAAACTCTTTGTTCAGCTTCCACAAGGAATGGTTCAACAAATAAAATTTACCAATGAAGAAGATGTGGTGTTGGCTTATTAAATAGGAGACATTAGTCGCCTTTTAGCTTCATCACTGTTCGATTTTCATGCTCTCTTTGAAAATGCCAAATTTTAATGCTCTTTTAACTTTCCCGTTTTTTACAAAAAACTAGCAAAGAGACCATGAAAGACGGTATTGTCTAGCGGCAGTACTTTTTGCAGACGTTTGCGTGAGACAGAAGCCACTCGGGAGAAATTGTCGAGAAATCAGCAACTAATTTGTTTGGCTGAACGGTCCAGATATTGGGTCAGTTAAGGGTGTGCTGTTTGGTCATATCGCCTAGGAGAGGGCACGTTTAACTTATGATATCCTAGGTGGAACTGTTGGAGAAGTCGCATCTCTACTATAGTCACCAAAATCCTTAGGACATATTCAAAGTCAGATAAGATGGTTACTTTTAAAGAGAGTGGTAAATGGGGGTACCTGAAAGGTCAGCAAGTTCTTTCCTGAATAGATTACGCACGCCCATCGCTCTCAAAATCGGTACCAAATCCAGCTCATGCTCCAGCTTAAAGCGAGGTAATGACAATTCAATTGCCTTCTCCGAAGTCTTCTTCAGGACCTCCCAATCAAAACCTTCATTAAACAGGCGATCCAGCTTTTCAATTTGAAGATCCTGTGTCGGTAGGACTACGACGAATTGGAAACGGTCATTCTGAAACAAGACACGGAGCCGACTGCCTAAGTAAGTCGTTACAGGCAGTTATGAGTCTATCATTAAATAATTTGGTTCAATGAGACATAAGGGGAGGGATTTGGTGATTTTAAAAGTTTTCAGATTTTCATTCACATCACTATTATTCTCATACACTATTATTAGTATTATATTATGCCAGACGGCTGTCGGATGGTAAGAATAAGATTACTGAGGAAGAGTGTGTAGTTATCAAAATAAACCACCGCAGACACTCATCTGTGTGGTTAGATGCGTTACCAGCCACATAAGCTCGCATACTACGTCCGAGGCTCTATTATTCAAAAGAGGAGAACTTACCGAAAATGGTCTCATCACCAACTTATATCCCAGACTTTCGTCTGAGTAATATTGCATATAATCACTCTCCTTCATCATCTTCACTGTCTTGCGGGAAGAAGGAGAAGTTCTAAAGGTCTCGTCGTTGGTGCTCGAACTGATAAAATGTCTCCTCCACTCATCTGGCGAATGCAGAAATAAGGCAGAATATGTAAATTACATATGGGAGCCGATCTACTGTCAATGTAAAACCATTGTGGACGTTGTTTTAATCCAGAAATCATCACAGTTCTTGCTCTTGTTGTGTTCCTTTCAATGAAAAATAACTGCTTGCTAGCTGAAAAATATTTCTGCTTTCTGAGACAGTTGATACCTTGTTATTTTGACGGTGGCGCATTTTTTCGATAGGGCTCTGGAATATGCAAACAACGTACTACCGGAGGCCTTATCCTAAATTCCGAAGGGCGTTAGGGGTAGAGTTATTGTCAGAGTTGCAGTCAGTACACGGGAATGAGTGCTTGCCTTGGAATTGAGTGCAAGGCGACCTTCAGTATGGTGGCTTAATTTTTCCCGTATCCAAATATTTTTCCAGATATGCTGTAGACCTCAGCCTTTGACTACTGCAAAAATATTGCGATAAGTCAGAGACTTTGTAAATATGAAGTTAGTTTTGAAAGACTGCTTAGCTTATTGCAGTTATGTACAACAAACCATAAATCTGCCCAAGTGATGTCCTTAGTTGCTGCTTTTCAAATATGTGAAGCGTAGTAACAGTTCAAATTTTGACGACGACGACATAAAAACCTGCAACCGATTTGTACTATCGGAGTTGCTCTTAATCTCAGCATACTCAACGTTCTTTCTGCCCTCCATTGCTATACTGGAAAAGAATAAAAAGTCTGAAAGCTTACAACCTTAAGAAATATACGCAATACAGTCTTTAGTTAAAGTTAAGGCGAAAGCATACTGGAAAGGCGAGTTTTCCTTCCTCCTTCAATCAACATTTAAGAAGTCCGGAGGACTTAAAAATATACTTGCATGTTGGCGTACCGCATAAAAGTGTCAAAATAGTTGCTTGATATTGCTATTGGCTAGACCGTTTGGAATGTCCGGTCATTTTCTCTTTGCATTGTGCACTCTATATTTCCCACGAAACATCGATTTCTTAATTTCGCTGCCATTGCAAAATGTATACAAATAATTCAGCCACGAATATGATATCAATTTTATCGGAAATATCGACTCCCAGTCGTTAAACGCGACTGCATTCTACATGTAATTAAGTAGTTTTGCCAGCGCAAATATGATACTTCTTCGAAAAATGACTTCAGATGTAAGATTTGAACTGACCTTTGAAGTAGACAGAGTTGAGCAACATCATCAAAAGGTCTTTAGAAAGGTCACTTGGGGCCTTATAAATCTCCTTTATCAGCCCGTCTGTGGTTCTGTTGACCCAGGCGTTCACAATCTTATAGGCTTCTTGGCTTGTAAAATCGATCTATAAGTGATCGTTACGGAATTTACATCAATAGCCAAACCCTTTCGATCGCACTGAGGTAGGCCTTTTCAAATTTGCTCTCAAAACTCGCTTTCAACTTCAAATCCTTTTGAACGAACGCTGCATTTGAGATTTTAACGACTC
>CACRXP010000116.1:884251-897733 GCA_902702965.1 Spirometra erinaceieuropaei
TTTACCGAAACGTACTTAATCTAGTCTTGATCCAGTGCTGTCTTTTAGAACAAAATAAAAGGAAAATATTGGCTCAGAATTACATTGTGTCCACAATTGTAGAAAAGTACTCCAGTAATTGTTTGACTTCCATTAACCAGTTGAATATGAGGTTGACTCAATTAGGCCTCCGCTGTCTGTTGATGGACTTGCAATTCGAGTAAGTGGCTTACGCAATATGCTGCTAGACCATTATCTTTTGACAAGCGTTAACGCAGAATGATTGCTAGCTTAAACATTATTTCATTTCCGCAAACAGTTGGAGTAGACGGCATAGCTCATGACGCTTAATAATGGAAGTCTGGATGGTCATTCTAGGACACCTAAAAGTTCTAAAATCTACTTATTCGTCATTTCTTTCATACAGAACATGTTTCTAAGTAGTTTTGTCGAACAAAATCCTTACGAATTTGAACTCAAATCAACTTTACCCTATATTTAGGCACTTTCTTTGCAAATACCTGTTCTGTGCCAAGTTTGCGCATCAGTGCTTGTTTAACTGCGTAAGGACAGTAATCAAAAGTGGGAACTTTTATCAAACCAAATGTCGTCCACCTTGAAATTGACCTCTTGTTCCACGTAAGTTAGGTGGAGCAGGATGCAAACAGACATGATATTCTTAGGAGGACATTTTCGTCAATTTTAAAAATTCAGATTTATAAAGCTGTGTGATTTTATGTCATAAAAAGCCGCAGCAACTCCCACTGGCAATTCTTTGTCTTAACGTCTTCATATTTTCCTGACAACTGTTACTATTCCATAAGAAACAGTGAAAACGCCCATCACCAACCGGTTATTTTAACTTTAGAGCATATGATAAGATATTCTTTGCGTCAAATAGTTTCCGCTAATATGTAATGTAGAATCGGAACCGACACATCACTGACAGTTTGGACGATATTTTAGTACTTAAGTGGCCGCGCAGAAGGACATTTGTATTGGTGGAACGAATTTTAAAAGTAGAGAAGGGAAACAAAAGTGTTTCCGATTTGGAAAAAAATGTGCATTTCCTTGTCTGAGGCAAAAAAATATCCGCAACTTCCAGAGAAATGGAAAACTGTTTAAGTGTTTCACTTTTCCTAATAACTGTACCTGGTAAAATGACGAAAGGCATGGACATTCGTCAGCAAAATACCATATAAAAGCTTTTTTTAACGAGCCAGCCTATTAAAGATTTTTCAGTTAATCAAGAGCATGTGTATTCCAGAACTGCGTTGTGGGCGTTTCTATTATGTTGATGTTGAGGTTTCCTGTTTTGTGAATTCACCAATATAACCGAAATGGCCACGAACTCATTACTTTCAAGAACTACTTATTTTGGAGATTTTGATAAGGCGAAAAATGCAGAACCTGTCTTTTCGGACGGTTGACTAAGAACGCTTAGAACCGCAAAGTATTCACTGATATTTCAAGAGCAGCCTGTAATGTAACGGACTTTGGCTAAACTAAGTGCCACTCATTTGGAAATTGAGTTTTCGTTACATGATAGTTATACGTTAGGTACGTTATTTTCAATTATGCCGGCATTAAATCTGTTTCGGAAAAGTTGTTTGCTAGCGTAACATATGCCTCTAAGTAACTTTATTAGAGATGCGTCCATAAACTATGGCGAAGACCAACGTTGAATGACATTCAAGCAATTTCCTATATTACTAACTGCCCTAGAAAATGTTTATTAATTAATGCGCATTTTTATACTAGAGAACATTAAGCTAGACTGACGAATTTTACCAGTTCATTTGTCCTCTACTCCAAAAATTTACTTTTGGTCCACGTGAGTCAAGTGAAGCAAAATGTGGACAAACATGTTATTTTCAGAAAGCCAAATGGTTTTGAATTTGAAGAACTCGGATTTGCAAATCGGCGTGACTAAATGCCCTAAAAGCAGTAATAAAGCCTACAGGTAGTCTTGGGCATCAATGTACTCTTGTCTTTTTTTGGTACTTGTAAATATTTTATAAGTAACCGCAAAAAGGCCCATCATCAAGCGGCTATGTCTACTTTTGACGTATGGTCGGCTACTCTTTGTGCGGCCTAGTTGCAGCAAATACATAATTTAGAAACTGGGAGGGCAGAGGATTGGCAGTCTGAGCAATGTGCTTGTATTTCGATGGTCACTCTGTGGACCATTAATAATCGTAGTGGGGGGCTAAAGGTGACCAAATATAACGAAAATAGCTACACCGTAAGGTGAAACGTAAGTTCTTTTGTCTGCAGTAGAAACAAATATCAACGGTTTCAGGAAAATGAAAAAGCAGTCCAACTGCTCCAAGTTTTTGACCTTACCTTGGAAATGGTTAAGTACATGGCTACTGACTAAATACATACCCCTGGTAAGGCATTGTTTAACGAGTCGACTAATAAGGAAATGTTTTGCTCGAAACAGCATCAGCAAAAAAAGGATTCAGGCAGCTGAGTTTAAGAGGGAGTCATATTTATCCAAATGCAAAAGTGCAGTATTTTTAAAATCCTTGATGATAATATCTAAAAACTCCCTTATTATTACAGACTGATTCCCCCCAGAAAGACGTTTTATGATCACTATTCTAGAGTGGCGCCTGTACTTTCTACTGCTTATATCGCAGGTGTCATGCTTAACTGGAGCTTATTGATTTTTCCTGAACAACCAACAATGCTGCAAGTGTATTTTCTTCTGGTGAGGCTTGTTGGTGAAGTCTTCATTTTTAAATCGGTAGCTAACATGACCTTAAGAAGGATTTGGTTTTTAGTTCCTGGAAGTCAGCCCTATTTATTTTTTCGTGTGAACTATCCACCAGTATTTTATCTTATTAACATGATCTAGATTTTCAGCTTTGTATACAGAGGGAAAAAACTGGCAAAAAGTAGAAAAAAACATGTACACATAATTCATACGACTGAAACATCTGGTTGTCTAAAGCATGAATTTTCAAACATTGCTTTTGTATACGATTAATTTGAGTTATAATATTGATCCTAGTAAGCATCCTTAGTAAGCATTCAGTTCTCGACGGTAATCGAAGAGGAAAGGTAAAGGCAAAAAACATTTAAACGCACCTGTAGTCAGTTGGCTTGCCGTATAGAAACCATTGCTGAAATTTGGATTGCGAATGATCACCGGCGAATCTGGAACAGACCTCGGTTGGCACATCACAAGCTATAAAATGCACGAAAGTTAGATTTATCGAGCACATGCTATTAGCGCTTCATATAAAATTAGTGTGACCTTCTGAAAAACACAGAAAATCTAAGTACCATAACCGAGAAAAATCCACGAACAATAAGATGTAAACTAGGATTTGGACGCAGCTCTCTGGACTGAGGTACTTCATTAAGCTTTTTTAAAATCTCATTTCCTCTCAATATCCCTCGGAGGAGTAAATTAGTCTGTTGTGTGCATGGTTTTTTAACTTTAAGCCCTAGTTTTACCATCAGAATTTTTCATGTGGATCCCGTCAAAAGAGGAAGAATGCATTAGCTTGGTCGGTCGACACGTATTCTATTTTTCCTAGCCAGCAATCCCAGCAGCCACAAAATGTTTACAATCCCCTGAAAAACAGCAAGATCCTTGGTAGCGCTATCGTGGAAACCAGTAGCCGAACAGCAACTAGTTCAGATTTTGGGATTGTCTAGAAAAAAGATAACCTTTTAGGGCCAACCAAAGTCGATCAAGAACTTATTTTAAACTGAGACCATTTAAGCAGAATGGTTGGAAATTAAATGCAACTGAAGATGGCTGAAAAATTTCCATCATTGCCTATATACGACTGAGTGCATGCAGGAAAGCCCCAACATAACACGACTGTCTACCTGTCTTCGATCGCCAACAGTTCTTGAACGCAATAGAGTGATCTGTAAGCTATGCAGGCTTCATATAACCTGGACCAGCATTGTGATTGGCCGCTGCGCGGCTGCGTTCCTGTTTCATGCACATTCATCTGGTCAATTAGCGTAGATCAAACGCAACTACACAAGCCATTCCTGTTTTTTTTCAAACGAAGACTGTCCTGTAGGTTCAGGATAACCGAATATCGACGTCAAACTAAGGCAGTTTCGGTGACAGTGGAAAGTGAGACCTTTCCGTCGGCGAACCAGACATTTTTTGGTATACATTCCCTGCATTGTATCGGCTCAACTGGGCTTCCAAGAGGCAATTATGTAAGAAATTAAATTGGTTGGACATTCTCAAGGCGAATAAGATACCTTAAACTCTGGTTATGTTTCGATGGTACGGGGCGCTCATCGATCGTTCTTACGGAACTCACTCGTTCCGTTGTGCCTTATGGGCTCTCTATGGAGCCCAACCAGCAGCCGCATAGCGGCGCATAATATAGGCTGTATGTTATTACCGGCAAAGACAAGGGAGACTGGAATGACCCTTTCTGGCTTATTAGCCGTCGTCAGCCAGTTATACCCAACTCCGATGTGTGGAACATCCGAGGCTCGAAATCGCGATCTGGTAGTTAAAAGTCCACGCCTCTAATCACTGAGCCACGAGTCCGTTGCCCTGTCGATTTTTGATCGGGAATATAGAATGATAGAGGGGCGCCCTCCGATCGTTTTTACGGAACTCACTCGTTCCGTTCTGCCTTACGGGCTCTCTCTCGAGCCAAACCAGCAGCCACGCAGCAGCGCATGAAATAGGCAGTATGTTATGTTATATTATCTCTCTGTCGGTAATACCATTTTGCGAGTTCGAGCCTCGGGTGTTCCACACATCGGAGTTGGGTATAACTGGCTGACGACGGCTAATAAGCCAGAAATGGCCATTCCAGTCTACCTTATCTTTGTCGGCAGTAACATACTGGTTATGTTTCGGTTTCACGATCGAAATGTAGTAATCTAATTGAAGCACAAACTTCGAAAATGCGAGCATAACCGGGAACTAATTCGTGTGCAACTCACTGTCCTGCGCCCAGTCTGTGGTGCATCCGTCGAACATCGTCGCTCGCGACAGTCGAACTGTCGTGTGGCCTAGAATGTCTTTGTACTTAATAGAACAGTCCTGGTTGATCATCATTCATGATCAGTGCTTGTCACAGTGATTGCTCCAACCACTGTCGATGACGACTGTCTTCCGCGAGAACAGTGTTAGTAATAATGACCAGGCCGAACTGAACGATGGCTAAGTCGGTGACTGGCGGCTGTGAGTGTACAGGGCCGCAGCTGTGCCCCTAAAACGGGTCACATGGTATATGCGTTGGATCAGTGTAGGGGCTAGACCGGAGTCCGGCAGGCATTATCGGGAATGCGCACCATAACAAATGCCAACATTCGAGGTGTGGCGGCAGACCCAGTTGAGAACTCACGCTGCACCAACTGGGATCCGTGCCGCCCTCCATTTTTGTTGTTTAAAAACCCTGAACAAGTGTTTGTTATGGATCAGGGGGTGTAGTGGTACGCCGAGATGCGGGTCCGGCCGTGTTATCCAACTGCGTTCTCTCCCGCCTTCGTTTTTTTAACCTGACCATGACATCGTGCCCAGGTGGGGGAGGAGGAGAGAGTGCGGTAGATGCTATCACTACAAACTTATTCACGCACACGTCACCGCACCTGTTCTCACTCTGCTGTGGAACACACGGCGGACATCGGCGAGGACGACGGTCGATCGGTATCTGCTTCGGCGCGTCATGTCGGTTATGCCATGGATGTGGACCTACAGTCTTTCAAATATTTTCTGCAAGCATTTGTAGATGCCAGGGGGCCAGGATGGTTTGCTAATTGCATCGTCAACTATGCGCATCGTTTGACTAAAATCACATTGCGTCATGCTCTAAGAATCTTTAGATCAAAAATAGGAAGTTCGAAACAACAGATTCGTTCTACTGGCGTCTTAATCCTATGTCTCTGACGAATGGCACTTTATCACATAATAAGCAAAGTTTTTTGATATCTTTCAGATTCACTCCGTCATCTATCCATCTTTTTGAAAACTGCTCATCCTAATCATCATCACGGTCAACTTTCTCCGCTTTCATGGATCATTGCGAAGAAGTACCATCCAACCACAAATTCACAAAGTTTACTCTGGAGTCGCTGAACTCCAAAAGGGATTTATGTTCTTGGAATATTTTACCAAATACATGTTTTCTAGTTTCGCACTTCCCGACTGCTGAAGTCGCAGCAACTATATCCCACCGCTTTCCAAAAGGGTGCGTGTCCGACTAGAAATAATTACTTAGGTGGGAGTGCAACATTTATTGTCATGCAGCATGACCCAAATATATTTCAGTTGAACCAGAATGTCAGCTTTTGAATGAACTCCTTTCCAACCGCGGGGAAGACCAGATTCGGCGAGACGACTTAATACTATGAATTTTTCCATTGACTTTCGATGTGCGTATAAATTCAAGTACATTTTATAGAAAACTTCAACAAGCTGTTTTTTGTTATACCCATTTGGTAGAAAATTATGTCCTCTTCACATTCTATACGTTGAGGAAGTACATCTTTCAGTTTTCAATTTTTTTCATCCTCCATATAATTTTGAATCGGAGCTGCAGTTGTACTCCCGCTGAGGCTTTTAAACCCCATGATGTGTACTTTCCGTGTAAGGAAAATCACACACTTCTCAACACAATTGAGGAGATGTCCCATATGCAATGAATGTGGACCATGTTGCATGCTTAATAAGCAGCGTAAATAAGCGCACAGATACGATAGTGTATGAATAAAAACTTCATGCCCCTCAAAATTCTCAATTGGAAAGTTTCAAAACCAAAATACTCTTTTTTCAGGTATGAAATTCGAAAATGCAATTTTCTATCAAGTGGTTACGAGAAAGAATATTTTCTGGCATGTTTCCTACAAAATGTACCTGAATTTATAAACATGTCGGAAACCAACGGGAAAATTTCATATCAATCAACCGTCCTTCTTGTTGAGTGTGGCACTTTTGGACAGTCGGAAAAAAGCCTATTTAAAAGCCGATTCCCTACGTAGTTAAAATATCTTAGGATTATGTTGTACGACATTAACTACTATATCCTCATCTAAGTACCCCTTTCTAACCCTCTGTAAACGATATTTTGTCGACGAAATAGTGATCTGTATTACACCTCACCAATAAAGGCAGACTGATCATGGTACTAGGTTAGGGAGGCGTGACAATAGTATGGTTTGGCCAAAAAGTATTGGTTGTCGTATCCAAATATAATTCCATACGTCAAATAAAGAGACGAAAGTTTTGGCGCTTTGACACAGGAAAGTTGCGCTTGCTTTGCATAATTATGGGTAGCTTGTGATAGGCACTTACTAAGTATAATAATCATCAATGACAGCACAGCAGGGACAGTTTGTGCGCAGAACTGATGAATGGAATAGGCAAGCAAAGTGTTTTTGCTTCACTTTTCCGAGGGCTACGGAGAAGAAACAAACGATGCCTAATTAAATGACTACACTGCCGTGTTCTGATGAAGCTACTGCTAGTTCATGCATCAGATTTCGAGGAAATCAAAGATGGCAAAATAAAAAACGGTTCCCTTTTGCTCGATGTTAGAGCCGTCTGATTTATGGCCTTTCATTCACATCAGAACTTTTTGCAGAAGTTTTCCTTAAAAACGCAACTCACATTATTATTATAATCATAACTTCTAGCAGCACATACCACATATCTTACGCTTGCGGATGTGTTCGCACTCTCAGTAGCATTGTCCTTACAAGCAACGTTGCAGGTTGCCATTTCTAGTTCTCTTGAAAATTCATGCGCGAATTTGAAATAGATTTTTAGAACAAAGCTTTTCGGGCTCGGCTCTAAAGTTGATATATATATATATATATTTGAGTTGAAACCCTTAAATACCCCGGAAAAACCGAGTAATATTCCCAAACAGCTAACGGGCAGTCAGAAGTGTACAAATACTGACTGTCTGTTGGCAGCCTATGAATATTACGCGGTCATTCAGCAGTAGATGCCGAAGTTCGGTTCAAATATCCATATCGAATTTATACCCGAGTCTGAAAATTTTTGTTTCAAATGATTTGCTCTAAGTTAGCGCATTGATTCCTGAGGAGATTAAAAAGCGAATATTTTAAAAATAGAGTATCTACCAGCAAACATATGGAGCTAGAGGACTCACTGATGAGTCTAAACCCTCGCAACTGCGTCATACAGTGGCGGATGATCGCCAAAACGCGTGTGTCTGGCCTTACCACTGGTGCATCAATAACCGATCTCATGAAATTTTAACCGAAATTCTGAAATGTGTTTTCGATTACTTAGCTATGCTTGAGATATTTTTTATTCTGGGGCATTTTCCGGTAATATTTCAGACACGCCCGGTTGTTAGCTTCTGATGCAATTGCTTTCCGCCGCCCGAAAAACCTGCAATCAATAAAAAAATTGCTTAGGTAGTATGTATCTCCTTTATCGATTTTCGGCACCCGTACAAGTTTAAAAATTTTCCGTAAAAAGTACATTCCTTCCTTTAATCTTTTGCAGCGAATCACGTTTTCTCCTAATTTTATGCCCAAAGAAGGGGCCCCTTTTAAGTTTAAAAAAGTTCTAATTATGGGATTCACTAAATATACAACATGGTCCACATCCATTGCGACATTTCATGAACTCAACATGGTATTTTTTAGTAGCATGAAAGGACGTATAGTTTTCTTTACATGGGAAGTATGCAACTTGCCGACTGAAAACCCCAAACGAAAGGCGACGATGGATCGAGTTCAAAATTATTCGGGAATTGAAAAACACTTCACGACCAAAAGATACCCTTTTTGAGCATGAAATTTGACGGGAGCATGATTTTCCACCAGCAAAGTACAAGAAGTAATATTTTTATGGCTGCTTTATTTAAAGTATATTTCAGTTTACGAGGGCATCTAAATTCGATAGATAAAGGTATACTGCTTAAGTGGTCCTTTTTATCGACTGCATGCTTTTCAAGCGGCTGAAAAGAAACGCATGCAGATGCTAACATCCTGGTACGCCTGGAATATTGCCGGATAAAAGTTAATCAATATTACACTCCCGCTTATCTAATCCTTCCCAATTGGACACGCATTCTAGATTTTCGGTTAACGTTTCATGAGATCGGTCACTGCCGCCAGTGTGGTAAATCATTCAGTACCTGCTGTATTACAAGTGCTCTGGAACTTATAACAGAGACACAACGGGACAAAGCTTTAGAAATTATAATACACTGCTCATTGTAAAAACAAGCTTGTCAGACATTGTGATCGAGGAAACGGCATCATCATTGGGGCCGACACAGGCAGTGGAGAATACAGCGACATTTGGAGAAAAACACACGCCTGCAACACGGACCCATCCCCTCAACTTATAATGTCGACTATGCGGGCACAGTCGTCAGTCGTTGTCAATGGACAACTTCAGGTGTCGCTTGAAATTTCAGACTGACAGGCGGTTATCATCTTTCCTCCTTGATTATGATGCGTTCCCTACGGAAAGTATTTACGACTGTAAACCGAACTGAGATTGTGATTTTCGTAAAGATAATGCAATAGAACGCTGTCGCTCACCTTATAAAACAAAATCGGCCAAAAATCCGCAGGAAATTTTAGATTAAAAACGCAACAAGTATCACAGTTCAGGAAGTTCAACTTTTGGATGGAGGACGAATAAGTCGTTGTGGTACTCTCAACATGCTGCCCTCTAATGATATCCGAAGAGTGTTTTATATGTTGCTATCAGAGTTGCATTTGCTTTGCCTGCTTAACTGACATAACGTAGGACGATCAGATAAAAAAGGCATTTGACAGCACAAACAAAGGTGGACTTTCACACGGGAATGGCACGCGGGACGGGGATGGAATTTGCATTTTGGTTTACAGCTGAGGGTCTACTGCATAAATGAGCGGTTGTACAGCGATTGGCAGCCAGTAATGGCAAAGCTTTTATCGCCATGCAGTCATCAGCCAGTGAACCCCCAACCCCAGATTGCACGGCCAAGGTTTTAACTTGAAATAGTTGATCATTGAACGACGACCTCACCACTGCTCTGTGGGCTGGAGTCATGCCTATGGAGATTTAGAATATTTGGACAAATAGGGTGGTGCGCGCCGACCTATCCGGGATTCGGCCCAGACCAGTGTATATGATGGGAAATAGGTGTCCCGGAATTCCTTACTCGTGCTAAACGTCTCTTTCTCCTCGACAAGTTCGATTCCCCTTGGCTGGTGGTAGGACTTGAGCAGGGGCTAACGGGACGTAAATGTCTGCGCGTGCCTCAAACATGTTGGTCATCCAGTCCACACGAATCGGACTTTACTGAAATGCAGATCTCATATAAATGAAGACCCTATATGTTAACATAAAACGTTAACACACACCGCGTCGCCTGGGTGCTAGGCGGCGGGTTGTCGATTATAAAAGCGCATACGCATATGACTGAAAAAACCCCCGCACTTTTTGCGTAAACATGTTAGTGCGGTAATGTAAAGCAGAGCTGAACCGTGCTGTCTTAGTAATCCGTGGCCAAACAGATCAGTACAGCGTTTAAGTGTGCCTTACAGTGTAGGCAGGGAGGGCGGAAATGACGGGTATTGACTGGCGCTTCAGGGTTTGACGCTTCAGCTAAAAGACAACAGATGCGCAAATACCTGACAGGGCCGCCAGCAGTTTGAAGATGCCATAGTTATGGAGCCGTTTCGGTGCTTGGTGTACATTACTAATTCGTGTCTTCGGAGTCCTGGTGTAATTTCTGCTGAGATGGGCGTGAAGATGTCTAGCAAGAATAAACAGGCACAAAATCCCGGTCTCTTCATTTGCAGAGATGATTCGCTTTGAAAATTATTGCCCAAGTTTTGTGGAAATACGTTAGGCTTGTAGAAGAGAGAAGGCGAGTTTCAGGATGCAGTCGCTAAGGAAGCACAATTGCTAAAACAAGAGTTTAATTTGCCTGTCGTCTCGGATACACGCTCGAGTCCACCATCACAGACAGAAGCAGATAAGGGTAATGACCTACACAGGTATTGCAGTATTTACAGGATGCAGTTGCTACGCCACTACATGCCTATTAAGATTGGAGGCTCTTGCATTAGTCGCAATTAGTTGCGCGTGGTGTGACCATTGTCTAATGGGCCAGCTGTTGCAATATGTAGCTACTCCTCCATTGCATAGCTAGCAAACTTGGGCCGCTTCCGCATTTGCCGCAGGTTGTCGCGACAGTTGCTGATTATCTGCAGCCGAGTCGTTGATTGCCGAGGTTCCATCACTCATCTGAGTTATTTGGCCATTTGACCCGCCAATACTGGCCGTCCGGGCGTCCTTCGTGTTGCTAACTCCTTTGCCCAGGCAAAGCCTCAGCAAAAAATATGGCGAGGGGGAGTCATTGAGCTAATTACGGGATCGGAACGGACCACCAGATCCAAGCGGCCCCAACATTTTAGCAAGCTCTTCCGAATATGGGGAGTGTCGGCGGTCATTCGCGCGGTCATTCGCGAATAAGATGTCGTGGACACTGCTCTCGAATAGTCCGGCTTCTGTCCGCATAGGTCAGATGTCGACCAGCTTTCCCGTCAGCCTTGAGGTTGATATTGAGTTCCAGACTGCCCAACACGACAGGCGTCCACCAGTAAGACGAATTAGACGAGATAAAAGAGAGTGGAAGTCAGCAGAGTCCCCTGTCTAAACTCATTTGTCATTTAAAATTTTTTCCGATAACGGTTTGCTTCCTGCCACTTACGCAGCAGGATCGTCATAAATTTGTCTGACTTTTGGCGCAAACATTTACGGGCGCCCAAATGCTCTTATGAATTTTTGGATCCCAGTATGGTCCATATTGATGAGGGCCCCACTTAAATTAACAAATTATCTGTGCGGTTAACCTTCATTTTATGAAATTGTTTTTGGAATTACTAGACCGTAAAGTGCATGCCTTCGATTCTACTAATTTTTCAGTATTCTTATTGTTTGCCGGAACTGTCTAGCCTTCTTGTTCTTGATAATTTTAAGTTCCAATAACTGTCCATTCGGAACACCCACCGAGGTCGTCAAATCTACAAGATACTCGCTGATACTTTACGAACTGAACGGACTTTACGATCGGTAGTGAGCACACAATAATTTTACTGAAAAAAATTTCGACCTCTACATCTTTAATGGTGTACTTATGACGCGACTGTCAATTTTATTCGTGTTTCTTGGTCACTCACCAGCCCACCCCGCAAGAAATCGAAACATTATCGTTCCTTGGACCAACCGTGCCAACAACGAAAACACTCTCAACCAATTACGTAAATATCATTTTGGGACTGTTCTAAATACCATGCAGTTGACAGGCTGCCATACTGCATACTACATTAATCTTTAGAAAATATTTACTTTCTAGTACATGTGCCCAAAATCCCGAAATATAATGACAGAAACTGATAATATTGAACTCCTTAAACGTTAATTCTTCTGCCCACTCACTCGCCCTTCAGAAAAATGTCTTTTTCTCATGCGGAATATGTGTTCAAGGAATTTTACCAGGCAAAATGTTTATCAACTTGAAAGGAAATTTACGCTACCTCATATTCGGGCAATTTACTACGTTACTTGTCATCCTAGAGTTTTTTTATGTATCTGAGCTTGTCTTGCTCTCAGACGAGACTAAGTCAACCTTGTGAGTTGTGTCAAACAAAACTTTCCGCTTTTGAAAATTGGTTTTTTTGTCCGACGTAAATCATGTGAAGAGCTGAAGAATATAAAGCATTCGCTGGCACTTCAAAGACACTCTAAAACTCAGCGGACTTCACCATCAGAGAAACGGCACATAAATTTGATGGAAAAAGTTCCTCTATTATAAGAAAATTGGCTTGCTTACAATCGTATCTGCAAATTCTATTCAAATTTAATAGATACTGACCGGACCGTCAGCAGTTGACCTTGTGCAAACCTTTACTCCTACAGCGTCTCTATCGGCGACATAAAGCAAAATCCTCTCTGTTTCAGTCAGCCGCATCTCGGACAATATAAAAACGGAAAGCCATATCAATTTTGCGCAAGAAGATCTTGAAACACATGCCCGGACATTATGCACTGACTTATGCAAAATTTCGTATAACGCGAGCTACTGGCAGA
Source organism: Spirometra erinaceieuropaei (assembly GCA_902702965.1). NCBI lineage: Eukaryota > Metazoa > Platyhelminthes > Cestoda > Diphyllobothriidea > Diphyllobothriidae > Spirometra > Spirometra erinaceieuropaei. Next base: position 897,303 of record CACRXP010000116.1, read on the forward strand.
TATTTAATGCAACTGTACGTAAAAAGATTATAATAAACCTTCGGCTTATATCGCCTCGTTTAGTCAAATACTGGCACGAACAAACACTGCGTACTTCTAAAATTTGAGTTTTCTAACGTGACAGGAATATTTGCTTTTCGAAATTACCTCTTTTCTTATGAAAATTATTCTTTCCATCCAAAGAAACGGTACTTATAATGCTTACTATGCATTTCCATTTGACCGGAGGACTTTCGTTATTAGTTTGGTGTTTTGGTGGAAGCGTTTGGACTGGTCTCGAACCGGCTAGTGATTTTGGTTAATTTAGGCATATTTCAAGACTGTGGTCGCCAACGGTGTATTATGCTCTTCTGCAAATTTAGGTTTCTCACTTTGCACGCGGCATTTGACTTTTATTTGGTTTCACTTCCCTCGACATAAACCAATTATTC
>CACRXP010000116.1:911832-960860 GCA_902702965.1 Spirometra erinaceieuropaei
TGATTCAGGCGGCGAGGGATAATCTCGCGGACGTACAATTCCGAAAAATAATGCGAATCCTTATATCGGGAAGGAGTTCTGTCTGCCGCGAGGTGTTTGGATCGACGCTGAACGAGAGTCGTGCTCCAGACTGTGGGCCTGAAGATGATCGATATACCAGCCGCTATTACCTGACCCATAACGCTCTAGAGATGGCTTTCGATAAGCTCTTAGAGGCAGGTTTCAACCTTGTTGGATGCTGCGGCGAAGCTTCGACGACAAACAGCACTCAAAAGGTGAAACCCACCACCGACGTGGACGAAGGCCGTTATCAATTTTACCACGAGTTTTATTTTGTCCGATAAAGATGCACTTTGTCATAACGAAGACAATGTTGATGTGTGCCAGAAGATAGTTTCCTGTTGGCGTAAAGTTTTAGGTGCTAACATTAAAATTAATTTATACCCGTTATGACACTTTTGAACATATGCTTATAGCCCATTTTTGCTGACAGAATCGTTGAGGCACATTGAACTCGCAACCGGAGGTCAAAAACCTGAACCTACGGGGAAAATTAACGCGAGAGTGAATTAATCGGTTCTAACTTATTTCGCCTACTTTGCAAAAAATGCTTTAAAATAGAAAACTTTCTGGTTTGCTGGAATAAGGAGGTAAACTGGCCGTCGCTATTCCGCGGGTGTTAACTTTTACGTGGACAGGCTGGAACTATGAAACATGGTTTTGGCTAGAAATAATTATTTAGGTAAATTTGGGGTGTTGGCTGACATTAAACGTGATCCCCAAGTAGTTAACACATGCCAGAAAGCTAGCTTTTTGGTGGGTGCTTTTAGGTTATTTGAACTCGTACAATTGTTAAAGAAACAACTAATTCAGCAACGTAATGTTTCTCCTTAGTTTTTAATGCTCTTATATAGCGGGTGGTATTTAAGGATATGTTTGCATTTGAAGTCTTTTTACAGAGTCTTTTTGTAATACAGGCCAGCATTGCTAATTGTTTACTCAGTGAAAGTGCATTTGGCCGTTTTTTAAGATTCGTATTTATGAGAAATTATTAAGGCGTCACCATTTAGAACTATTGTAAAACTTGCACGTTCTTTAATGTAGTTTTTGGAGTTTACAGTCCCCTCTAAATCCACTGGATAATTTTATCACTACCACAAAATTTTCACATAATGACTTAAAAGAGTACAGTAGATGTGCTGGCCCATGGAATGTTAACCGGAGTACTAAAATACGTTCTCGACTCGAAAAGATTACTCAAGTCGGGCTGTAATACTAATTATCATATAGCATGATTCCATGGTATTTCATTTACTTTGAGGTGCCGGCTTTCAAACGAATTTTTTTCCGGTCGCCTACAAAGACCACATTCTGTAAAAGCGACCGTTGAAGTAGTTTAAATTTTTCTTGTTGACTTTCAATGCCCTAATAAACTCAAATATATTTAATATGAAGCATGCATCAAAATATTTATTCTTTCGCATACTTGGTAGAAAATAACGTCTTCTTCAAAGTTTATACTTGAAGGAAGATTGTAATTCCGTTTTAAAAATTTTTTTCCAATCCCCGAATAATTTTGAACTCTACCTGCGAGTACACTTACACTTGTGCATTTGCGTGAATGGAGAATCCTACATTTCCATACTCTGCTAAGAAGAGTCATATGGAGTTCAAAAATTTAACACTGGATATGAGACACGTTGTAAACTTTAAAAGCAACATTAGTAAGTGCATAGACACGCTTTCTTATGGGCGGAAATTTCTTGTTCTTAGATCCTTTCATAAGTAAAACCTTTTGAAACCGAATTAGGGCCTTCCCTCAAGTATAAAATTTGAAGAAAATATTACTTTTTATCAAATAAGCAAAAAATGAATATTTTGTTACATGTTCTCTACGAACTATATTTGAATTTACAAGGGAATTGAAAATCAGTAGGAAAAAATCATTCTACTTAAACAATCATTTTTACATTTCCTAGATGGCCGGAAAAAGTACTTTCAAAAGCCAGCATCCCGAAGCAACTGAAATATCTTGAGAGTATTTTGCACGATAATCAGCATTACAGCCCTACTTAAATAATCTTTTCGAGCCAGAAACGCATTACAGAATTTTAGTTAACATTTCATGAGTTAGCGCACCTACTGTACATGGCCCGCGCAAACAGAAAGTGTGTGACATATATACCGGAAAAAATACACCCAAGTGAGCTGGAGAGTTACGCTTAAAAGCAGCAAAAAACGGTAGCTATTTTCAAAACTAAAGAACGCTCCTTCTTTAAGCACCGGCTTTTAATAATATGCGGAAGCTCGCAAGGAAAGTCCGAAAACGTTTTTGTATATAATTTGTATAAAATATGATATCATGACTCCGTTTAAAGAATCACTTCCAGATAAAATCCTATTTCATAATTTCAGTCTACGTTTCGTGAGTTTTATTATCGATCGTAGTAATTTGAAGACAGATGTTCCTTTTAACTTTGCTTACATTCTGTTATCTTTCCCGAAGACAGCCTCATATTAGGCAGCGGGTTGTGTATTTCCAGAAACCACTTTAGGATTTTATCCGACAATTTCGGTTGATCTGTCTGATTTGAACTGAAGGTGGATTAAACTGTATTAGTCTGATAAACTGGAAAAAACAGGGGCCATTTTTCAGTCTTAACAAACTGCATGAACATATTATACTTCTCCCTGAAGCTGGCGGAAAAATTCATGAGATATGTTACTTCCAAATTTCGAGCATTTTCAACTATTTTTATGTACCCTATTTCAGTTAATTAACTGCTTCACGATTTGTAAAACAGTGACCTGAGTTTGCATTGATGTGCATACCCACTCATGCAAGGTTTCGCACGGTTATCTATTGTTTGTCCCCTTATAGTGTAATAATGCAGATTAGAGAATTAAGTGACTGAAGTGTTTGACCGTCCTAGCGTACCTCTGCAAATCATTTCTTACCGGTCGATTCATAATTTTAGAGAGTTACACGGAGTAGTTTATTTTGGCCAAACTATCTCATAGATGCCCCCTAGTTTTGTGTTTTGGACCCTTAACATTTATGTGAAACTTGTGTTGATCCTGTCTAGTGAATTTTCAAAAGTTTATTAAAAACTCCCTTTCAGCTACTTTACCAGAAAGTTCTCAAACAAATGCACTAACGTAAAACTAAAACTGCGTGGTTTACAGTTCCAGAGCATTACTGCTACATATGATGTTTTTAGCTTTAAATCCACCATTTGCATCCTGCGACATGTGTACGTTGGTAAAGGTCAAATTATAAAAGTTGAACCAAAATCCGCGCATTTTGACTTGGTTCAGATTTTTGATTTTTCAAATCTTTGTTAATTAGGACCCAATTGCATTTATGTAGCTTCCCAGTATGGTCGTCGAAAAAAAGCATAAAAACAAGATAGCGTCATTGCACTCTTCCACGCTTAACTAGTCAGATAACGGGTTTAAAATGTTTTGGCCTGTTTTTACTGAAATACATATTCCCCTTATAACAGCACAGTATACCAGTAGACTGGTAATAGGTGAGCTATCTCATGAAATCTCAACAGAAATTCCGAAGTGTGTTTTCGTTTCGAAAAGATTAATTAAGAAAGGTTGTAAAACCGGTCATCATGCAGCATAATTCTATAATAATTCAGTTGCATGAGGACGCCGGCTTTCGAAAAAACTTCTTTCCGGCTGCATCTAAATACCATACTCCGTAAAAAATGACTGCTTAAAAAGCGTGCATTTCTTCATTGATTTTCGATGCTCTTAAAGATTCAATTATATTCCATGGAAAACATGGATAAACATATTCATTCTTTCGCTCACTAAGTAAAAAATTACGTCTTCTTTCAATTTTACACTTGAAGGAAGGGTATTATTTGGTTTTAAAAGGTTTCTAATTGTGAGACTTTTTTAATACCGTAAAATAGCCCTTCATAAAACGTCATGTCTCTGCATTTACCAATGTGACTTCTAACGTTAACTATGTGGCTCAAATCCACTGCTTCATTTTATGAGGTTCATATGGTCTTCTCTTAATACCGTTGAGAAATATATGGATTTCAGTACATGGAAAATATACAGCTTGTAGTTTTGAGACCCTGAATGCAAGTTTAACAGCAGGTCGGGTTCAAAATTATTCGGGAATTGGAAAAGTTTTTGAAAACCGAATTATACACTTCCTTTGAGTATAAAATTGAAAAAAATACGTAATTTTTTACTTAATAAGCAGAAGAATGAATATTTTTATCCATGTTTTTCATGGACTTTAATTAAATCTTTAAGGGCACCGAAACTCAATGAAAAAATGAACGCTATTTAAGCAGTCATTTTTTACGGAGTATGGTTTTTAGATGCAGCCGGAAAGAAGTTTGTTCGGAAACCGGCGTCCTCGTGCAACTGAATTATTATAGAATTATACTGCATGATGACCGGTTTTACAACCTTTCTTAATTAATCTTTTCGAAACGAAAACACACTTCGGAATTTCTGTTGAGATTTCATGAGTTAACCCACTTACTGGATGTATGTCACAATTATAACATAGATTTTTCACCCTACTGCAGACAGTAGGTAAATCGCGAACCTCCTGTCTCGCAGGAGTGGGAAGTGTGTTATGTGACCCGGTACCTGATACAAAACCAGGTCGTGCATGACACATGCGGACGGGCTCCGGAAGCTCTGTCAGCCACCGCGCCCAAATTCTGGCATCAGCTGGCTGCCAAGCTCGGACAGTCGCAGAACAGCAAAGAGATCTTGGGGCATTACACTTTGACGCATTCTCCATCATCATAAATCGGATGCGTTTCAATTTATCATGACGAAGTAGACGTCGTGGCTTGAGAGGTTGCCAACTGACGGTCCGACACAGACCTCGCGGTCGACCCTGTGAGTGTACGCGCGCGAGCGCCCATGTGGTCTATTGGTCGACTCGCCTGTCTGCGAGCCAATGTTGCTGGCTTCGAATTCCGGCCGCCCACCCCCCTCCTATGCCCCTAGAGCAAGTCACGCGGGAATTGCGCTGGACCAACAGGGGGGGGGGGGCGGATAAGGGTACGATTCGCGCTATTTGGGCTGTGAACCCATGAACACGTGGAGGGGATGGGTGGCACACGTGGGTGCAGGCTGGGGCAGTGCCAGCCAATCCCGCATCAGTTGGCTGATAGGCTAGGACGGTGGAGTGGCCCCTGGGAGAAGGGAGAGAGAGGTCGACATTTGGGAATGCATCCTCACGGCAATCACCGCATATCCCTCAATCTGACGCGCTTGAGTTTATCACTCTGCGCACAAAGATGTGGCTTGCTAGGCTGCCAACTGAGGGGCCAACTTATCCGTTTCTCAGGACGGAGGGTCATGATGCAACGGCCTCTTCTAAATGTGATCTTCATGACACTCCCCCGCTGTCGGGATCAGAAATGTTCCTTTCTTGTTTGAACGCGGATCAGGTGTGTGGGACATACGGATGGATTGATTTGCTATATAAGCACTGCAGACGATCACGCTTCCAATCCTATTGGCTCTGTCTTGTCACCGGGCTTAGGTGGGCGAGGGAGGCGCGAGTGCGGTAGATGTCGAGATTTACTGTTAGTCTAAACTAATTTGCGCGCAATTCTCTGTCCCTGCGCCAGGCCTGCTCGGGGCCGAATCGTTGTGTGGTGCGTGCGTGGCCCATAACAAACGGTCGCGCGGGGGTTGCGCTGGACCGACAGGGAGGTCAGATCAGCCTTCGACACGCCCTAGTGAGATTCGCGCCCATAACAAATTCTGTACATGGGACTTCAGTGGTACGCCTAGGCCCACTCCGCTCCAGTCACCTGCGCCCGATCCCACTTCCGGTCTGTGTCTTGACACTAGGCTTAGGCGGATGAGGGAGGGGAAAGTGGGTTGGTGGAAGCAGCGCAATACCACTGCAAACTGGTTCCCGCGCATGTCACCGTCCACGTGCCCTTAGTGCTGCGGGGCACGCCTTGGACATCGTCGGAAACGACAGCCGAGATGTCGAGATGAAGTGCAGACTCAATGGCTCCTGCTGACTGTGGACTTAATGTCCCTCTTACATATGTGAGATCCCGACCACCCACCCCATTTTGGGTGAAGAACTGGTGCGATGCGCGGAGGAAAAAGTGGTGCGTGACACGAGTATACGGATAGTTTAGCTCTGTCACTCACTTGCGCCCAATCTCAACATTAACTGACTAACCAGCCCGCAGCAGCCGGCTAGTGCCTGCATATGTTCCCTTTGTCACAACATATTCTGTCGGAGGACTAATGCCCCCCACAGCTATTACGTAGAATTTTCAAGCGTACTGAGGGCTACTAAGTAATTTGCTGTTCCCGAAAGACGTGGAAAACATGTAGGCAAATTATTCAACCCAGTATAACTAAAAGTTCAACCTCCTCATTTTGAACGCATAGACAAAAGCACCCAAATATAAAACACCTTCATTTGTATATATCTTTAGCAAAGGGCTAGAGATCAAGAATATTGGGATATATCATTGTAAAACAAGCTTTATTTTTGTATGAGTCCCATAGGATTTTTTCGTCAAAACCATCGTGAATCTCATAGCAAAGTAAGCGAAAGTGAGACATCAAGCAAATTAGGCCAATAAACTATGTTCTTGCACAACATTGAAAAGTCTCAACACTAGCAGCATCGCAAATCTAGCATTCATACGAAATTTGCCTGCACACTTAGTGCTAACAAGTCCTGTTAATGCACCGTCCTTGCCTCTGGCGGCGAATATTCAATTTACTAGGGGACCTTTACCATGTCTATATACCGTTTGAGATCCAAGCAATTCAAACTTTCCGCAAAACATGAAATAAGTGGCGACACCTATAAAACATGGTAAAGACATTGCAGGGGGTCAGAGGTACCTCATTTGGTTATTTTTTGAAGACATTGGTCGCTGTTCGACGTCAATTTTGGCAAGCAATGCCTTTCATGTAGGAGTAAATCGAGAAGGAAGGTGTTTTATCGAGAAACCTGGCGAAAATACACATTCATCAGACTACAAGTGAGGATAAGTCAGCGATTTGTACCCATTTCCCGGAATGGGGAAAAATTTAGTGTGTTTTTACATCCTATTTGTCGAATCGTACAAAGCGTGGGTACAAATAATCGAAGGCAATTACATCAAATAATTTCTAATGAACTGCATCGACAATTGTCAGCTAATCGTTAATTCACTTAATCGGGGCCTACTTTCATTAATCGGGCCGTAGCAAAGCGTCACATCTGGACGAAATTCGCAATATAGTTCACGGTTTCCCAATCAGGCTAAACCGCGTGCATTTAAATGTAAGAACATTGACATTGAAGAAACCATTAAGCCCCGCAAGGTATAAAATTTTCTGGCGTTTTTGGCAACATCAGAGAAAAGCATTATGACTACAACCAATTTAAGCACGATCCACTAAGGCTACTTAATGTGCATAAAATTAGGTGGGACCTACCAAGCCTGATGCAAGGACACTAGTCATGAAAATTGTAGCCCGTAAATATTAAAAAGAACACCTGTAAAGTTCATCTATACTACTGACAATTAGGACAATTAGGAGATTTCTATAGATCTTCTGGAAAAACTAAAATACACGCGCAGTATTTTCTTTCCCTGGACTTAAACACTTCGTCGCTGTCAATTCGAACACGTGATCGAGATGATCCATCGTTTGTTTGCATTCGAAGAAACAACCAGGCTGAAGGACACTTTATTGCCTTACAGAGGCAGAACCGAATTACATGCCTTGTTTTTTCACGAATTTAACTTGTTAACAGCAGCAGGTTCAGCGAACCACTTCCTCGTCTGTCCAAAATAGAGTCTGCCCTCCCAACCCTGCCTCCTCGAATCGCTGACTTGGGACAGTGACCGTACCAGCTAAGGTGAACCATGATGAGTTCTTTGAATTCGAGCCAGAATACGTGGCCAATCCTATTAGTGGAGTCAATGGCTTTTGTGCCGTTTCAAACACGCAGTTATATCCTGCTTGTCTAGTAGACAATACAAGTATAAAGCACCTTGACTACGTGTTTACAAACAAAGCAAATAGCCGTATTTGCATGTTTCATGCTGATTTGTTTTGCCCCTCACCCTTTATTGGCTACCGAGTGTGGGAAAGAGCAGTTTACCATTGCCATCCTCCTGCGCGCTTTTTTACTGATCCCAAGAGATGACGGCATTAATGAGTCTGACCTAGGTCAACCGTGGGGGCGTTTTCACGTAGTAGGTCGTAAAGTGAAATGCACTGACTCCGATTTTGTCGTGAACAGGATTGGCTTAGGGGCACTTTAGCTTGACCTGACGGCCTTTTGCCATCTTCCTGCTAGATGCTCAGTTTGCCTGCGTAAAATTGTTTCAGACTTGATCTCTCTCGTTAGCAATAAGGCCTGTACAGATCTGAAGGCTGATATGAATGCAATCACCGTTCAGGTGGTCGTGTGCTCTTCTTCTTCTTTGCTGTAGACACCTGCTCGTAGGGAGATGACGAGGCACGAGGCCATTGCACTTTCTAGGGTAAAGGAGTCAAATTAGCCCTTTCCAAAGGAGCTGTATGGGAATCAACAATGAGCGCACGGAAACCAAAATGTCGGCCGTTTGCGCCGTGCAGTATGGACATTGGGCGGTCTTTCAAGAATTATGCTGTATGCTGAAAACGCCGTCAGTCCATGTCTTTAAATAGGTGGAATGGTGACTTTCAGGGTCCGAGCCTCCGTTTTGACTTGACAGGTTGGCATTTTCTTGGCGTAATCTAATGAGCGCAAGGAGACTGGGCAGTTGTAGTTTTATGTTTGTGGTTGCTCGCAAATCTGATGGGTGAGGGCTGACTGCATCACAGTTTATGCCAATATGCCTTTCAGGTTTTAATAGAGCAAATTTTCCTTGAATACTTCTCCCAAACATAAGACCGAATTCGGCAGACTAGAAAGCATTGGACTTGGCGAATGATTTATTTGTTTCCGGTATTTTTCAAACTACTCGCGCACCGTCTGTTAGGAGGGGGGGGGGGCGTTCTACGCTTTGGTTTTTGTAGATTACCAGGTTCTGTTCTGCGTTGGTTCGTCGTGATTTACGTCAGTGGATATGGGTTTTTGAAAACGTCACCCTGCAAGACCACTGATCTGAATTCTGTGTGCTGTGGAGCACAGAGGACCAAAAAATTTAATATGCAACTCTTCTCCTTTTAATTAGACATTTGTCTGTTCGATTGACCGTGTCTCTAATTAATTGGGGAATTGGGTATTCAACCGTGGTGGTTGTTTTTTTTTCATGTTAATGGAGACAAGTTCGACTATCTCGATGTAAATATGTGAATGCACTTACATTAACCTTTGTGTGCTCTACCAATTTTTTCTAATTATGGATTTCCCTTGAACCGCTGATTGGTGTAGGACAGATGCATAACGTGTTGCTAATGTCTCTTTCCAAAAAATTGCAAAGCATGTTGGTAAATTAGATAATTAATAGTCTGGATAATTATGTGTGTCCAAATAGGTTGGTCTTCCCTCTCCCATTAGTGTTTAGGTTCACCGGACATTTAATGTAATGCCCTATTTAAAATGCATATTTTCGTTAGACTAATTCCTTTTTACTTCCGAATGAGACATTTCGCCGAGACTTTATTTCCTTTTTCCTATCTGGCGCATGATCTGTCCCTCATATCAGGAAGGAAAATCTATGTGCGCTTACTAGGGAGGTCAATAAATGCTAAGGCATATTTTCTGTTAATGTGTATGCGAACAAATTTTGGATTCCCTCTTTTGGGTCTAGAGACCGACCTATTAACCGAAGAAGTCGCATGTGGTCCGCATGACGTTGGCAACCGGCATTTATTTATTTAAACTTATATGAACCGTCCAATTTAGTCCTGTTTCTAGTAAACTAACAAGAGCATACCAAATTGAGCAACAATAGCTTTTTTGGGCGTTTCTGGCATTGTTTCGTTCTCTACCTTGTTTGACATGGTAAGACCGCGTTCTCACTAAAATAGGCAAAAAGTGATTATGCTTTTAATTGTGCATGTAGACTAAGTCGTTGGAAGAGGAGACCCTGTTTTTCGTAATATTTGCCAGCATTCGGCCTATTGTTTACATCCTTTGGGGTATTCATTGGCGGCACTATCTTTCAGAAGGAACCGGCAGTCGACAGACGTCCTCTTAGAATTGCTTTCTGATAACCGTTTGGTAAATCAGAAGACGAGGTGGCGAGCACACATAGCTTCCGATAAATTCTCGTAGGGCCAGCACAATTATATGAGAACGGGATAGAAGTAAAAACACGTCAGTGATAAGATAAATCGATTAAAGTTCGCCTTAAAACACAAGCCGGGTGTGGGAATGTGAGGGAGGGGGAAGGGGTTATAGCAATCACTGTCAGGGGCGTGGTGAGAGCGGAAGGGCGCCGGGAGAGTTGTAGCGTTAGTCGACCTTCGACCACTGTAGGCGCGGAGCCTGAACGTGGTTTTTCTGTACGCACAAGATTGGTTTTCGCAACCTGATGGCGGCCGCCTCTGCTGTTGCTAACAGGCGCTGTCCCCGTGGTTTAAGATAGCTCCATGGGACCTTATAGATCACACGAAACGCTTCATTTGCGTCTAGATGATGTCCGGAATCGACAACATGCGCGAGAATGACGCTGCTTATGCTCCTAGTTTCGCCTTTTCCCAGCCATGCCGGGAGGTGTTCCTGTATTCTCTTGGATAAGCGCCGACTCGTGCGACCAATACAACTTGTCCCACAGGATCAATTGAAATAATAGATGCACATTTAAGTGGCCTGGGGTGGCAACTTATCCTTACCTTCTCCGCGTAAAATAGGGTTAGTAGAGAATGATCCTTGAACCCTTGCCGCTGGGAATTTTCGCGAAATAGCTTGGTAAATACCGACAAACGAACCTTTCCATCGGCAATCTGTGTAAAGAGCAGACCACGTGCCTGAGCATCCGACAGTGGGTTCCTTGCATAATTTTACGGATTTGCTTCCCGTCTTGAGACTTGACACTTCAGATGTCTGTTGGTCCCTGGCGCCAATACTTTATATCAAATGAGTGTGGATGGTCGATTGACCTGCATAAATCCACCCGATCTCGTGCCACAAATGATGGTGAATTTAAAATACCAGGTGCAGCTTCGAATGTATTATTCCGGAAATACAAATATTTAGACCATCTAGGTCTCTTTAAGGTCACTTTCGTCAAACGTTTGGTGTATTTAACACATAAAGTAGAAGACCAGTCTCATGAGATATTGACCTAAATTCTGAAATGCGTCTTCGATTGGGATGAATTGCTTAACAGGTGTCCTGATATCGATTTCCGTGCCGCATACTATTATACACTTGCGGTCACGCCAGCATGCCGGATTTAGACGCGTTTCTTTCCGGCTGCCTGCAAAGTCCACACTTGATAAGAGTGGCTACTTAAGTGTTATGAATCTATGCCATTGTTTCTGGATATCCTAATAAATTCGAATGTATCTTTTAGGAATCGTGAAGAAAATGTCATTTTTATTCTCGTTGGGCAGAAAATGACGCTTTCTGTGGATTTTAAACTCACAAATGATATCATTCGGTTGAGTGCATGCAGTCATGAGATTTGTAAGGGCATGAAGTGTTCATCCGTGAAATATCGTATCTGTCTATTTATTAATGCTCCTTATTTTGCATCACATCAATGGCACGTATTATTTCCCATGCATCAAAAGTGTGAGGCTTTTATTTAATGAGCACCAAACTCAAATTCAAACGTAAACTACGTGGAAAGTTATTCGGAACTTAGAAAAGTCCCTAAAGTTAGAAGACACGCGCTCTTCCAGTGCGAAATTTGAAGAAGATGCCAGTTGCTACCACACGAGTACAAGATGGAATATTTTCATGCATATTTCCTTCAAAATTTGTTTGAATTTATGAAGGCATTGATAATCAGCGAAAGAGATTCATCCCAGTTAAGTAGCCATTTTTGCCTAATGTGGTTTTGCCAGGCGACGGGAAAGAAGCGCATAATCAGTATTACAAGCCCTCTTAAGTAGCCAATGCTAATCGAAAACGCAGTTAAGTATTTTCGTCAACATTTCGTGAGGTTGGTCACCTATTGTCGGCGTCGTAGTCCTTCGCTGATGCCTCAGTGGCTATGCTGGGTTTTTTCCAATCTTCACGTTATCTGACCAAGTCGTGCTATTTTTATGGACTTTGCATGGGGGAGGGAGCATATCTCCATACCGGTCTAACATATTCCTAAGTCTGTAAAAATCATATGCAAAAGATAGGAACGACCTACCACAAATTTCCAGGGCCATTAAGTGAAGTCGTCCTCTGGCTGTTACTGTTAGACGCCTTCGATGGATTGTTGTGTCCATGTGTGTCCATCCTACCCAAGTTTATGCAGCTAATTCACCTATGGTTAATGCCAAAACGAGTAGCATGGCTTCTAGGATGCTGAAATGCATCCTCGACCAGACCGATTTAAATTAGTGGAATTTGGCATGCAAAATACGTTTAACTAAACCTGTAAACCTCCCAGTGGCACACACTTGTCCCATTTTTCTGTATCAATGCAAACACTTATCCCCTCTTGAATGACCTAACAATGATTTATTTCAAAAGACAATTTTGGCGAGTACACACCCGCGTTCAATAAATTCTTTCAGGCCTGCACATATTTATCGCTAGTGAAATAATTAATAAAAAGATGCGGGCGGATGAAAAATCATGCCGTGGCTAGGATTCGCCGGGGGGAGTGAAAAACAGAATTACAGTCATTGTCAGGAGGGTGATGAACACCGGACAGCGCAAGTAAATACAGGTGGCTGTGGCTTGGTGGCTTTGGGTCATGGCAACTGTGGGATCCGTATGAAGTTCTTCGGTGCGCACCGGACTTGTTTGCGTAACCTGAGAGCGACCCCCTCTGCCGTAATCAACAGACGCCGTCCAAGTGCTTTTTGATGGTTTGACAGAACCTTTAAAATTGTTCGGATGGCCTCTCTGCTTATCATATGCGCGACCAAGAGCAGCGGTTTGCTGCTAAGACATGTAAGAAAACCAAGGTATGCTAAAATGCATATTGTCAGAACACGGCCAAGTGAAACTGCTGGCAGGAGAAAGAACAACATAGGCGGTATAGAAAAGTCGAATCTGACATTCTCACTGAAACCGTCCTTAATCTCTCAACCTCGTGAAAATCTGTCCAACTTGATTAAATATTGCGCTTCATTATGTGTGCCGTGGGTAGAAAATTAACGAGTCATGATAATGGAAGCTCAAATTTTCACTGCAAAGTATATTTTACTCTGCAAATTTCAAGTAATTATATAATGAGATGCACGAAGGACACTTTGCCAACCACAGTGTTAATGGAAAACAAGAATTTTTTTCATTGGACGTAGGTATTTCTCGAAACCACACCATCTTCTGCGCTACTAAGCCCTCGCCTGCACTCTTGTGTCAGTCCTTCAATGACAGGGCAATAAAGCTCTGGGGAAATGTCCACTTTGAAAACCATTACGTGGTTCGAAATCGATTTTTCTCTTCGCCTGAATCAAATTAGGCGGCGGCGCTCTTGACTTTAACAGATGTAATGCACCACGGATCTGGCAGAGTTGTCTGAATAGGTCAAAGACACCTTTAGCGGGGTTCCATGGTGGTATCAGTGTACTAGCGTGTCAGCGAAGACGGCCATGTCCCTTCAATTGTAATTGCTGACGTGCCCTCAACCGACACTCTCAGTCACCCTCTGTTTTCTCTCTCCCTGTCAGCAGCTTTCGCGGGCTTCCATCCCGATGAGTCATTTTCCTGATATGACTTTCCACTTTTCTTATACATTAACTGTTAGGATAAGGTGATACCATACTAACAGCACAGGTACTAACCAAAAGTCCACACAGGCGTGCTTCGCCGATATTCTACCGCTGCATGGCGCAGCTGCCAGGGGTTCGGCTCGTCAGTGGGTCCCCCAGCGTTCCCCGTCTGTTTTCTAGTATACACTCCAATGTAAAAATTTTCGCTTTTTAATTACCTCAGAAGTTAACTACGAACTTGAAGTAGATCAGTTTATTCGAGGTCTATAGGCTCAGACCGAGATTTTCATGCATGAATATTTGGGCCGAAGTCCATCAGCCGTAGCCGCTTAATATTCATTGTATCAGCGAAACACGCGTGTATGGGACTTTGGTTAGTACCTATGCTGTTAGTATAGTGTCACCTTACCGCAAAGTATACTAATAACTGCCTGTCGGTAGTTATGGAATTTTACGCGGTTACCCACTGTGGCTGATGAACTTCGGCACAAATATTCATACATAAAAATCTCTTTCTGAGCCTATAGACTTTGAGTAAGCCGATCTACTCCAAGTTCGTAGTTAATTTCTGAGGAACTTAAAAAGCGACAACATTAACTGTTTATCAGCAGTATCAAGTGCCTCACTGTTGGCAGCATACTTCTTGTATCCAGCTAAGTCCTTCTCAGTCTTGTTCGTCCGGATGAGTGTGGTGGAATGCCTAATAACTCTGTGGGGTTTGTTCTAAATCAGATGTTATCCGTTTCACATCACCCCTTGCGTGTCCTCCTCAACATCCCCGATCGCTACACAAAGACAATTCTCAAATACCTTCTCACTTTTGTTCCAAAAACGCTGTGACGATCCTAACAGACTGCCTTGTGCAGTTTCATTAACCATCATCCTTGAATGAACCGCAAACAGATTGGGCACGTCTCTGGTTACTTAACTATCGGGTGCGTGGCAAGAAAGTCTTCGAGATTTACTTTCAAATAATGCGCAAGTTAAAAACGCAATAGCTACAGTGGGTATCGTTTGGAAACAATTTAGGTGCTTATATCGCCACACTGTAGTGCATTTATTATTGCTGAAAGGGACCCAAATTAAGCAAAGATCATACAAAACGGCCGCAAATAAACAGGACAGCGAGTCTTTGTTTGATTTGCGAAATATCATAGAAGAACGCCGCAAAAGTTGGGAAAAGCCAACTTCTTTATCTGGAGCTTATTAATAACGGACCCTTGTTGTGGAAGTTCCCTTTCAAGTCACTCTACAAACGCGTTCCAAATCATCGTCCACTATAAATAATAATGTCCGAGAACACACTGTTACACTGCAAGATTTGATGAAAGTTATTTTGTGTCTTCTTAATGGCATAGAAGAACGTCTGATTTCCTTTACTTTAAAAGTATACGACTTGTACTTATTAAATCATAAACTCAAGTGCTGTGGCAGATCTGGTAAAAATTATTTGAGAATTGGAGACTTGTCTAAGGCCCTGAAGATAGTCGTTCTTAAAGTGCAAAATTTGAAGAAAACATCAGCTGCTACCGTGTGAGTACAGGAAAGGATATTTTGTGCACCTTTGTTATAAAACATATTTGGATTTATAAGGGCATCGATAATCGGTGAATAGTATCCATACTACTTAAGTGGTCATTTTTATCAAGTGTGGTATTTGCAGTTGACCGAGAAGAAGCCAATTCAAAAGCCGACATTTTGGCCTGACTGTAATATACTAAAATTATGCTGCACGACAATCAATATAATAGCTCAACTTAGGAAATTCTTCCTAATCAAAAACAAATTTCCATTAACGTTTAATGAGATTGCTCAGTTGCCGTACCTCAAGTGGTCGGTTTGTGAAACTGAGGCACGCCCACTGCGAGAGGCATTTCCTTGTTCAACATCATCGAATCTGAACTTTGTTAGTCAGCCCCACGCCAATGCTTCATTTGTCGCACCGCTTCTGAAAATTAATTTAACACTGTAAGCTCTAGCCTTAGTATAAGTGTCTAGGTCAAAAGCCTTATCTTTTTCCCATCAAATCACGAAAACTGGCAAAAACATAAAAGGTCGAACGTAACAGTTTTAACATATGAGGAAAAAGCGCGAGGTCACGGCAATCAAGCATACGCGGTTAATTCTGCATAATAAATAGAGCCTGGTCCGTCCAGGCCAAATAGCAAAATAGACGTTGAAAACATCACGGATAGCCTGGAATAACACAACCTACGCGAAGCGCGAGAGAATGCTCATCTGGAAAAAGCTTAACCAGGTCACTGATATTTACAGGTATTCCATTAATGTCATCAGCACACGTCATCCTATCTCCTTAACAGTCATTCTAACAAATTGAGAAATTGTGAGAAATGTTGTGGGCCCATAGTTCATTCATATTTTTCACTACTGACTTCCTTTTTATCCTCCTGTATTTTGAAATGATTGATTTGGAGTTCTTTCTTGGGCAGATTTTGCAGCCTTTCGGAGGAATATGGGAGCACGGAAAATGAGATCAAGTTTAAGCATAATCTACCGCAGACGAACCACCTCGTAAGCCAGATACTGCGACTCGTGGGCGGTCCGATTTCTACTCGCGTCTCCGGCTGATAGAAATAAAATATATTTTGAAGACTGTTTAGTGATTCGGCTACAAAAATAACAGGTCGATTTTCAGGCTGAATATTAAAAGCACAAAGGCCGTGAATTATTTTTACGCATGCACCCCATCGGGTCGCATAATATGCGTAAAGTACAGTTGAGGTCTCCTCGTTGGGAAGTGGGGATTCTGGGTGTATCCTACGGCAGTCTGAGAGCGACTCCCAATGCCAGAGGACGCTACATTCTCTCTGGGTGAAGTGATTACTGACATTTGAAATCTCCCCTCCTTCCCCCCAGTGGATGACCTCCCTTTCCGGTATCGTCCCTGTAAACTGCACATCGTTTACCGGCGATGTATCTCATTTTATTCGCGGTACAAGTAATCTGACGAGTCCAAGACATTCACTGGGCCTTAGATTGCGCCGCATGACCGACTAGGTACGTGTGCCTGTTAGCTAGGCCGTGGCAACTTCTTCCTTAAGTCATATTTACAGCAAGCCGGTGTGTATGTACAAAATATACCCGGGTTGTGTGGAGCATTTTACAAGTTTGTGATCGACTTACATATGAATGCGGATGGCAAGTGGTCTACTAACAATCTCCTTTAAGATGAATAAATACTGAACAAAGCCACATTGACACAGAAGTTTTCCTGTGAAGGATAATACAAGCACTTTAAAAAATAACGTCTTTATTAGTACTATTGAGTCGAATGTTTTGGACGGCTTTTTAGTTAATATGTTTGCATTCATTTGAAATGGAAATAATTTTCCCGAACAGGATAAATTAGGTGCTCTATTTCCAGCAAGCAGGCTTCGGGCAGTAGTTCAAACTCACGGACTAAACTAGTGAGAGTATTGCTCACCGATAAATCTGACTTTGGATCAGGCCAGGGGTGCAGCAGAACCAGCAGACGAGCTGTTGCTCACTGATGACGGCTGATAAGCAAGAAATGGCCACAGCAGCCTCATAACTAATGTGGATAATGCATCACGACGAAAGAGCACTTTTTAATTCTTCCGACGTCAATTCCTATTTTCCTCTTTGAAACTTGCCCTTGGTCTTTGCATGCGGTGATTGTGAACGTGGCTTTCGAGTCACAATTGAGGTAACGCAAAAAGTGATTAGATTGTAACAGCACCTGCTTTAGTTCGAGTCTTGGAGTCCTCAGCAAACACTCGTTCATATCAGTGATAGGGAAAATTCAACTTACCGGCAGTATATCAAGAAAAAGCGAGACGTTATTCGGGAGAGATGCTTTTGTGCTCCGACGCTTTCAGTGGCGATTTTGGCTACCTGTATCCAGGGACTGGAGATTCTTATGAACAGCTGTCATTTTATGGCTCATTGATTGCATGCGCATTGCGTCCGGCGCGTAGATTGCCCATCTTGACTGTAGGTGCGGAACAGACCGTTATTTGGCAACGGTAGGGCGAAGGACCTCAGTTAGCCATCAGTATACTGTGGATCGTGTCATATAGGAATAAGGGTAAGGGGAGGGGGTTACAAACAGGGCATCATGCCGGACAGTAAATTGATGGAATGCACGAAAATACAAAAGGCGGTCGGGAACAAAAACGACACTTTCGAGCAAAGGGATGAATGTATGCAGGTACGGTATTCAGTTGGGCATTCCATGGCATTCCACCATAAAAGGCGCCTCACTGTAGAACAACTGAGTTTACTCCCTGGCATATACTTCCGTTATACCTCAATTTGCGTTCCGTTAATCTTCGTTTTGCGTTTCTCCGCTCTTGGGTACAACTGTCAGCCATCAGTACTCAATTATGTCTCGAAAGTACATGCATCACCATATGATCCAGAGTCTACAGACAGCTAATTGGAGTCCTTCACCCTACCGTTGCCCCTTATTTCGCCGCGATCAGTATCGCCTCCCTTCCTCTTTAATAGTGACGATAATTGGCGACTCTGCCGATCTCACACCCTGACTGCCTCCTGTCAGATGCGTTGGCAAAGTTCGGTAGGATGCAGGTAAGTTTATGTTGTGGTTGAAATTCAGGTTTCTTGAACCAGTCCCGGTGTGTGGTTATCATCTCGGCCCACAACCTCAGTGGCGTAAAATCCAAACATACGTCCAATCTGTGTCGCCCGATTTGTCACCTCCGGCTTTGTGTCTAGTCCCCGAAACAACCAACTAATTGTTGTGAATCCACTTCTCCATCCGTCGTCTGGTTTCCCAGCGTGACTGCTTTCTCTGCGGCTGCGATGAAGTCGGTAGGAAACGGCTAAATTCTTCTGGTTAGGGATCGAACTTTTTGGTTATATCGTTACCCCACGGGATGCTGAGTCGGGCATGCAGGCACCTTCACTTCCGTGTGACACGTAGATGTCCCGTTATTTGAACTGCTTAGATTCACCACCTCGGTTTCTTCGGAATTCAGATCTCCCCTGAGCGGATGTCCACGGATATGCGTCGACTCTGGAGAGCTCCCATAGGCGCATGATCTCGCCTCGCTTGGTGGTTGGCGTATTGCAATGATCTCCAGAACACAACCACACTTCACGAATGTTAACCAACAGCTGAATCAGCCCTCATGTAAACTTGCTTGCGCTCCGTCTGGTTTTTCGAACCTGCCCGACACGAGACAGTCAATGCGTGAGATCGCCGGGGCTGCCCTTCAGCCATAGTGTTAGTGAGGAGGAGGGCGGCAAATATCACGGAGGAAATAGAGGTCCGTTTTGCGCCCACGATCAGCATGGATGATCTATGTACCAGGCCCAGTACGCATGCGACCAACGGGTCATATGGTGAGATCTGCACGCAAAACTTCCTTCCCACCCTTCCCCTCCCCACCTCAACCTGTGGTTGTGGGCAACCCTAATCGCTACTAGAAACGTCGAAACACAAATACTCCCCTACCAAATAGCACCTCGCATTCTTTTAAAAAAATACTCATTCGTATTATTTTAGTTTACTGAGTAACTCTCAGTAGTCATCATTTACAGAACGAACATCTTGGCAATCGGGTGAGCAGAAACACGTACACTAGAACGACTTTGAACAAAATCTACATCAGAAGTTGACTGATGAGAATCGGGATCGTAGGACAACAGTGGTTTCGGTTTTATTTACACCTTCTTCGACCGATCCTATCATTAACAAGCATATGCGTATGATAGGGCAGTTTGATCAGCGCAGACGACGACTTTCACCCATCAGTGCTGACTTGCGCTTGAATTAGCTTATGATGAGGCGGACTTACGTAATATCTGCCTCACTCTCTCCTCCTTTGCTCACCATGTTCCGAGGACAACAGAAAACCAAAAGGAGCGGAGATGGACTCTTGCGCAGCGACTGAAAAAGCTAAACAGTCCGTCCATACAGACCACACACGGTCTGCTTCCCAGTCCGGATGTACCAGGCAACAGTAAGAACGAATAGAATCTCCCATCGATGAGGGTGTCCTAAAGACCATATTAGGAGGGCGTCATGGCACAGTGACCACTAATCTTGAAAAGAATCGTATTTACCCGTCAGTTGACAGTTTTCCAGACAGCGCGTCGTGATTGAATCAAGCGTGTAAGATTTAGCATAGGGATGAATGACCTGTTGTTCTGTGGAGATGAATTTTTCCAGTGTCCTTCCTCTCCAGTGGGGCAGTCCAAGTCCGTCAAATAACTGGTGGTGGGGAGTATGATATGCAGCATGTGATGACGCGATGACGGAGATTAAGACGGCCGAACAAAAACAGTGCTAAAACTGAAAGAATACAACCAATTCTTGTGAAATCGTTTTAGAAACAAAGCTCGAACTGAAGAGACTGTTGGCCAACCACCAAACTTGATAGTACACTTATCCTTGATGGATATTTGGTTAGATCGCAGTTGGTAGCCAGGAATGGGGAGGCGGACAGCAAAGTCCCTGTCGGAAGGGAATGGTGGGAAAGGAGGTTATATGGGTGGGATAAATGGAAGAGCTGGTAGAGGAATGCTGGAGTTTCTGGGAAAAAGTAAAGTTTCCAAGTAAAGTTCTAGGACGTTTTAACTAAGTGGAATAAAGGCAGAAATTCAGACCCTACACATAACCCTAAAAACAATCTCGAGCGCAACATTAAAGCGAAACCCTAAGCCTAAAAACCGAAACGCAATCAAAATACTAAAGCCCAACGCTAATCCAAAACCTAGCCAGAACGCTAACTTTAACCCTAACCTTAACCCTAACCCTAACCTTAACCCTAATCCTAACCTTAACCCTAACCCTCACCTGAAACAGAACCCTAGTCCTAATCTTAACCTTAACCCTAACCCTAACCTCAACCTTAACCGTAACCCTAACGGGAACCCTGACGGGAACCTAGACCCTACCCCTAACACTGAAGCCTAACCCTAAAACGCAAACCCTTATCCTAAAACTTAACCTACTTCTAACCGTAACCCCCCATTAACCCCGACAGTCTGGCCGAAACGGGCGAACTGCCTAACTCAGTAAGAGCACACCTGCTGATAACAAGTTCGCTAGACAAGGTAAGCACACCTGCTGAAAACAAGTGCGTACGTAGACAGTATCAACGTATAATGTCTGGCTACCAACTGCGATCTTACCGGATATTTAAGTGCAAACCTAACTTAAGGACTATTTCAAATGATGGTCTACTTCTGTTGTTTTATGGCGTGGGAAGGCTTCCTGTACATCTAAAAGCTAAGTCTGCTGAATTAAAATGATTTTCGACCTTTTCGGAATTTCCGTTTTCTAAAAAAACCACTATTTCGAAACAACGACGTACTGCTTCTAATACTTCTGGTATGTTTTCAGATTCGCTTAAAATTGACCGTTATTAATTCGGAGTTTTGCCCCATTCATTTGTGTCAGTTTGTGAGTGACTATCAATGTGTTATAAACTTCCATATTTTTCTCGAGTAGGGTCACACACTGTACACACGACCAACATGATCTACGAGTGGGATTACAGCGCCTCAAGTGCGTATAGGCCTTCCGTCTCTGGCGCTTACGCCACGCAAGAAATCATGTGGTCTCGGCTTCCGAGCGGCCGGAACCTGCGCACGAGCAGCCCCTAGGCGTCCACAGACTCCACAATCACCCAATCCGCTCACCAACTTGGCACCGACTGACCCTTGCATGCCTCTTATTCGTCCACAGCCACAGTACCCGAGGGAACCAACTCGTGCGTAAGCTCAGAGCCGGCCGCGCGTCGGGGTCCTGACCACCAGCGAGCTTCCGTACTTCTACCGGTATCTTCCCGTTTTCCCTCTAAAAGGGGCCTGGGCGTTGACTATCGTGGCTTTCCGAGTACAGTCAGTACTCAGAAGTTACAAGATCAAACAGAACCTCAACAGCATAATGAAGTCTAGGCTCAGTCTGCGTATCCCATCTGCAAGTCTTTGCGATGATAGGTCGAGTATTTGCCCATATTGGAGTGAGTACATGTCGATATGACTAGTGCTCGGATAAAATCCCTACTCACTCTGCCGGTAGGGGATTCAAGGACAGGTTATCATATGCAAACTAGCGAAACAGTCAGCTAAATATGGCGAGCTGGCCGATCGACGATGGCCGGAGAGACTGAGACAGCAGTCCTTGCTTTGACATCCCTGTTTGTTCACTGCGGCTCTTTCCATTGAGCACAAATATCTAATCTATGCAGCCATGGTCAACTGATAGGAGGGTGCTGAGAGAGAGCTTTGGTTTTTTATGTTGCTCCCACCTTACTTGTGTATGATGTGCGCTGTGTTTATGTGCATTGGTCTTTTTCCAGTCATGTGTGTTTATCGGGACTATGACTGGTTGATGTGGCTCCGAATAACTGGCTTTTATTCTCATGATCATCACCCCAGTCCTGAGTTGCCTTGTCGTGCTGTCAGTGACTGACCTCACTAAATTTTAACCGAAATACGGAAATGCACTTTCTTCTAGGAGAGGTTACTTAAATGAGGCTGTAACATTGATTACCTTGTGTTATATTCGGTGATATTTTAGACACAACGGTATGTTTGCTGCTGAACGCAATTCCTTTCGATCGTCTGAAAAAATGCATTCGATAAAATGACTACTCAAACAGTACGGGTTTTTTGTATTGTTTTTCGACGCCTTTTTAATTCAAATACAGTTTATAAAAAACCAAAACAAAAGTATAGTTCCTTGTACTCATTTGGTGGAAAATCACGTATTTGTTAGAGTTATTAGTCGAAGAGAGGGCATCTTTTTGGTTTGAAAATTTTGTATGTGTATAAAATCGGCGGGATCTGTCGACGTGGTGTATTCTAGTATGAGAAAAATACTACCAAATAACCTTCCATTGCATCTTATTCGCGTTTTCTCTTATCTCCGCTGATGGACTCCCCTGCGGTTCCTATGGCTGGAGGGTTTTGTTTTTGGCAGAGGGTGCTCACCGACCGCTTTTCGGAACTCACACGTCCCGTGGTGCCTTAGGGCTCTCGCTCTCTCGAGCCCAACCAGCAGTCGCACGGCGTCGCGTGATATAGGCAGAATAGCATTGCCAACAAAGACAGGGGAGACTGGAATGGCCATTTCTCTATGAAGCGACATCTAGTATGCTTTTTGTGCACTCTTTAGCATTTAAGATGTGTGCCTGTAAACATCGCGATTTTTACGTAAGTCGCTAAAGGAGTTCTCTGTGTTCGGGAATCCGCTCTTAACTAAGATGCGGTAAAGACTCCTGCTTGCACGTAACATGAATTGGCTTTCCTGAAAGTTTCTGACACTCTTCCAAAGAGATTCGTTGACTTTTGATTGCAAACTCCTGTGCAATATATATTCCGACTTTAAGCAGTAAAAATATCAATTTTCATCACAAAATAAGGCTGAGATGTAACCCATATTTTTAGACCTGCCCCATAAATGTCAATGAAATGTGTACGATCATCGATAGTTGGTTCTACACTGATTTGCACTGAAACATACGAGTCGGTGGCAAATAGGAATAAGAACGCCAACTTTCAAGTAGTGGCGTACGATTGAGACGGCCGCATTGACAGTTTATGGTTTCCTCTTTTATGGTTAGGCATTGTTTTCTGCTGCACTTTTCGTTTACAAGCCACGTCACCTGCGCGATTAAAGGTTGACGACTAATTTTCAGCCTGATCTGTCATTGCATCAGCGTTTAGCAATTTCAGTCTACAAGGTGCATGCTTTCCGCGTAAGGAAAACCATATATTCCTCTATGCCTTTAAGAAGATACCACATAGAGTTCATGAAATTTTGCAATGGATCCGGATTCCGTTGCACATTTCATGAGGAGTATTAGTAAACGGACATATACGGTCTTGCATGCATGGACATCGCACGGTCTTAAAAATCTCATAGTTAGAAACTTTTTTAAAACCAAAATACACACTTTCTTCGGGGATAAAATATAAAAACAGTGTGATTTCCTACCAACTGAGCAAAATAAAGCATATTTTGCGCATGCTTTCTGTAAAATGTATTTGAATTCATAAGACTATCGAAAATCAATAGGAAAAATGGATGCTACTTAAGTAGTCATTTTTTACCGAGTGTGGTTTCTGCAGGAGGTCAAGAAGAAGTGCATTCAAAAGCCGACATCCTGGCGAGTCCGAAATGATATAGGGTTATGCTGCACGATAATCAGTATAACAACCCCACTTAAGTAATCCTTCCTAATCGGAAACGCATTCCAGAATTTTGGCCAACATTTCATGATATTGGCCACGCACAGTATTTTTGGCACTCTCTCCTCCGGCACCGACAGAGAGCATTTCACTCATTTTTTTACGGTCCAATGACTGACCAGCAATGTCCAGATGAAGGTAATAATTAGAACAGTCGCGTGGCTCTATTGTTGCCTTCTGAGTTACCTCGAGCGAAAACCCATTGAAACATTGTTGGAGAGAGCGCAGTAGTGGGAGTTGGGCCTGTCGCAAGTCCGCGTGGGCTGTGTTGACTAGTCCGAGGTCAGGATCCGTGTCTAGGCTGCATCGGCGATGTGTGTAGCTGCCACAGTCGGTTTTAAGGTCCGCCCTCCAAAAAACAACTGTTTGAACCCCAGAGGCCAGAATGACTGTGTCTCGAATGGGCACGGAGGGAACCAAAACGGTCTTCGCGGACGGACGCCAAATTCCGACTGTGTAGAGCCTGAATCACAACTGAAGCCAGTACTGGATTGTTTAACAAGTCACGAGGAGGGAAGCTTTCCTGGCCTCATCACCTCAAACTTTCTGTCAATATTTTCATCATCCTAAAGTGTCATGCTGACGTGAATCCTCCTGCTCGGTCTCGGTGCGAATCTAGCTAGGTGGCTGGCATTTGTGAACGAAATTTCGCATTAAGGAGGAAACTTGATCGGTTGAAGAAGAACCCTATTCCTCTTCGAGAGCGAATCAAGAAGGCCAAGCAACAGGACACGAAAAAAGGTATCCCCGCCCCTCCGCCGGTATTACTGGTGGCCTTGGGCTAACTTCCAGGGGGTTAGGGTTAAGGTTAAGGTTGGTGTCAGAGTTAGGGCACGGGAGTGGGTGCCCTTCCCTGAATTTGGCTCATTGTCGCCCGTAGGGCGGGGAAGTCCCCATCCTCCCGTCCTGCCGGCCAACCAAATTTCTCTGTCCAGGAACGGGCCTCCGTCCTCACAACTGCTCCATTAAATACAACTTTTGGATAAAGCCAGAAAGTATCTCTGTCCCAAGCCAAGTTTTTTGAGACCCTGCATATGCCACAGATATCTCCGTGGTACTGACATCGTTAACCTCAGCATTTCCACAGGACAAGTTTCACCACGATCAAGTTGACCATGTGTTGTCGGTATTAAACCACTCTGAGCTTTTAGCTCAGAATACGGTCGTTTCCACGACGTTTGGCTGGGGGGCCTATATCAGTGCCGCTGCCGACTTCCTTTTGCCTGTCTGACTTATTCGCCGGCGGCACCAGTGATCAACATATTTAGCGCTGGTTGAGCCGTAAACAACTTGCGTGTTCCGGACGAAGCCATTAACTTAGCATGCAGGTTTTACTTATTAATAAAAATTATTACAAGTGATCGTTATTGAGCGTTCGGAGGACACTTACATCGTGGGTCCCACAGTAATCGCCTAAACCAGAGGTTTTATCCTTAAAGGTGACAGCCAACAGTGCAATAAAATAATCCTATCTTAATGAATTCACAGTTCATCAATAAAAGTGTTTTAGAGCACCTGCTTTATAGTTCCTGGCCGATGACCACCACTGCTGTTAAAGGCCAACCATGATTTGCGTGTACAGTTGGCTAGGTAGGGTGTCCCAAAAATCAGGAAAAATGGAAAAGAATGCAAAAAGTCGAAACAAATGTCTTTTGCTTGCGAAATGTGCTCATTGCGGAAACTATCCTTCATAAGATGCATTTCCCTGCACGCGAACACTGAGATGTTCTGCTAGCAGCATGATTCTGTCGTCCATCGCAGTCGTCCTACACATCAGCTCCCAACGCGCAAACATCAAACTTCCCGAGAATATGGTCTGAAGATGAGCTAGAGTCAACAACTTTAAAATTCACCAGTCAACCCCTGCTTCTGAGGGGTCTTTGTCTGATTTCTTCGACATGTGCCCCGAATGCAAACTAAATCTACAGCATCGGGTAAAGACGTTTTGTTTTACTTAAACGGCTGGCCCATTCGTTTGAAGCTCAGAAGGAACTAAGGACAGATTGGCGTTTTATGCTAGGTCGATGTTATGGCATGTCGACAACAAAGAATCAAGCCTTATTGCATGATCACATTAGGGGCGCCGGAAGGTAATGTCGTTTTAAACTAAACGATAAGTAAAGTTTTTTGTCAAAAACGTTTTATTTTTTACCCAATTATATGACCACTAACGTTAACGATCACTGATGCTCATCTTGGAACTAATTGCTCAATGCTCTCTTCATTAAAGGAAGTTTGTTTCGATGCAAGGACCTCCGAGAGCCCAGTTTTTACGTGCTCGATATTTCAAGTTTTTCCACGCAGGACGTGCTGCAGAGATCTGAATAAATAATAATTAGCTGGCGAACAATCAGTTGAATGGGATTGATTAGGCAAACTTTGTCACCCTAAATTTCGGATCATGTACAGGGTCTTTCGGACCGAATGCGGTCTCACTTTATTATGAAACAGAATGACATCTTTTCTATTTATTGGCGTTGGATGTTCAGTGGCAAGAGTTTGGTTTAAATATTCTGATTGTTGACAACAGAGATTTGCTGTAGTGGTCGACATTGTTTCGGTAGCTCGAAGTGAAGTATACCTGATCACTGCCGAGGATGGCCACTGTTTGCTTCACAACAGAATGAGAGCTGGGACGATGGCTTCCGCGTGAATTAGTTGAGGCTTGTAGTAGACTTTCGCAGTACATACCTTACTCTCTTCTTCCTACCCACCTGCCAAGGCATAGTTAAAAGTGCTGGAGGTGAGAGAGGGCACAGGTGGCTGGCGCGGCCGGAGGCGCCCCTACAGTGTGTGACCGATCTCATGAAATGTTGACCGAAATTCTGAAATGCGTTTTCGATTAGGAAGGATCTCTTAGGTGGGGTTGTAATAGTGAGTATTGTGAGACATAATCCCATAGTATTTCAGACTTGGCAGGATGTCGGCTTTGGATGCACTTTTTTTCGCCCTCCTGCAGAAATCACACTTGGTAAAAATGACTACTTAAGTAGCATGCATTTTTCACATTTATTTTCGTATTTATACAATTCGAATATATTTTGTAGAAAACATGCACGAAAATATGCTTTCTTTTACTTGTTTGGTAAAAGTCACGTTGTCTTTATATGCGATACTCGAAGAAGGGATATATTAAGGCTTTGAAAAAGTTCTTCAATACCCAAATAATTTTGAGCCAGATCAACCGTTGCATTAGCGTTTAACGATTTCAATCTGCAAGGGGGATGCTTTCCGAGTAAGAAAATCATAGATTCCTCCATGTCTTTAAGAGGATACCATGTGGAGTTCATAAAATTTTGCAATACATGCGGACTATGCTGTACATTTCATGAGGAGCATTGGTAAACGGACGTGTGCGATGCAGTTCGTGTGGACACCGAACGGTCTTAAAAGTTTCATAATTAGAAACTGTTTTAAACCGAAAGATGACCTTTCTTGAGGTATAAAATGTGAAGACAGTGTAAGTTTCTACCAAAAGAGTAAAAGAAAGCATATTTTTGTGCATGCTTTCTGTAAAATATATTTGAATTTATAAGACCATCGAAAATAAATGTAAAAACATATGCTACTTAAGTAGTCATTTTTACCAAGTGTGATTTCTGTAGGAGGGCGAAAAGAGATGCATCTAAAAGCCGACATCCTGCCAAGTCCGAAAGTCTATGGAATTATGTCTCACAATAGTCATTATTACAACCCCACCTAAGAAATCCTTCCTAATCGAAACGCATTTCAGAACTTCTGCCAACATTTCGTGAGATCGGTTGCGCACTGTAGGTGTGCCGTTGCACCCGGCTTGGATCCTACGGAGTTTGAGTTCCATAGAGGCCCCAGAAAGAAGAAACCAGTGTAGCCTGACTCTCAATCCGCCAGTTAGCAACGCAACCCACAAAAACACACACCGGGTCGACAGTGAAGTCTGAGTTATCCCGTCACTTTGTAACCCCCCCCCGAGCCATGACTTTTAATGCAGTGTGATAGTCTCAAGCGCGTCAAGTTGTTTATAGTGAAGAAAGTGTGCTGAGACGTCGACCTCATTTATAATTCCCATTCCCATGCCCTAGCCATTGTCCGAGCCGGTCATTTTTCTGGTGCGTGGAATGGGCGCGATGGCTGACATATCTAGTGACCTCATCTGCGCATGTCACATAGACGAACTGGCCCCCCGAACACAATCACCAGGATTTCACACAACAAGACGAGGGGCGGATGGCTCGGATCCCACCGAGTGGGAGTGCCATAGAGACCACATTAGGGAGCCATCTCAGCCTGACTCTCGGACCACCGGTCGGCCACTCCAAACAAACACACACTGGGCTGACTGTGAGGTCCCAGTTATCCCGTCAGTTGGTAACCTTCCAAGCCACGGCGCCTAGCGCACCGTAATAGTCTCAGGCACGGATCATACATGGATCGTCACATGAAAAAGGAGACGAGGAACACACTTCCCCCTTACGCGAAAGATGCCAATTACATGCATGTGTTGTGTGATGTTGCGTTTGCTCATGTATGTTGTAGGTACTGGTGAGGAGAGATGTGGTGGTATGGTGTCCGGAGGTGTTCTACCGCAGGTTTTCATGGAGGTGCATGTGACCGAATAGACCCATGCAATGGCTGAGTGTGCGAGAGCAGCGCAGGCAACTGGGACGGTGACATATGGTGTATGCCGGTGCTCCATGCATTGGTTATTTAATCCCCATGCGATAGATTCGCAAGTGATCCACCAGGCCGGTGCGTGGGGTGAACCTGCGGTGACAGTAATGGAAGGATAGGTTAGGGAATTCTGGGTCACTTGTCGTTATGGTTCTGCTAGCGGTGGGCACGCTGATCGATGGGAAGTCGAGTGGGTTGGGGATGGGAGGGATGGTTGGTGCTCAGGGTGCGTTGAGTGTGTCGATACCGCGGTTGATTCCATTGTTATGGATACGCATGTGACCGAATAGGCCCCTGCGATGAATTAATGTGCGTGAGCAGTGTGGACAGCGAGGATGGATGCGGCGAATGTATGTGAGGGCTCCTGCCATTGGTGCGCGGATCGCAGTGTGATGGATTTGTAAGTGACCGGCCAGGCCGATGCGTGAGGTGAATGTGCGATCACAATGGCTACGGGTTAGGGCCGAGCCCCCATCGCTGGAGATGAGGCGTGGTGGTGAGAGTGATAATTACCGGGTCGTCGAGAAAGTTTTATTCGTTGGCGGGAGCGAGAGCCGTGGTGGTCGCCGCCATTGTCGCCGCGGAGGTTGTGGCCGGGATGACGGAGATGGTGCTGACAGACGGCGGCGGTGCACGGGGATATGAGGCGTCGGCGGTGAAAGAAATCGTCGTAGTAAACGCTGCAGGGGGTTAAAGCAGGGGCGGTAGGAGAGGGGGTGGCTGGGTTGTCGGGCTGGTGCACTGAGTCCGGACCCTGTCCCATCACCTTCAGCTTAAGTATCCGACGGAGGCGACTGAGGTGGAAATTCTTGAGCTTTCGCAGTTGTTTCTCGTAGACTGTTCAGGTTTCCGCACTAAACATTAGCTTCGTCAAGATGGCCGCTTTATATATTTTCGGTTTGGTGTTGAAGTGAAGACCGTGGAAATTCCATACGGAGTCCTGCGGCCGACCGAATGTTTGGCTGGCTTTGGAGATTCAGTGGGCCACCACTTCGTTAATCTTGATTTAGCGTGAGTGTTCGGCCTAAGTAGACGAAGTTCTCCACGGTCCTCAGTTGGGAGCAGTTGACGTGGATGCCAGGAGCACTGTATGCAGTTTTAAAAGGCGGTTGATGCATTACCGCCGTTTTATCCGTTTTGTTGATCAGTCCGAAGTTGGCGGAGCCGAAGGCGAAGAGTCTCATGCTCCGTTGCATGTCAGCTTTTGTTTCGGTGTCGGCCGCACAGTCGTCGGTGAAGAGCACGTTGTGGATAGCAGTGGTGGAGAGACGCGTTGAGGCCTGTAGGAGCCGACTGGTAAGGAGATAGCTGTCGGTCCTGTATGCGGTGCGGATCCCTAACAGTAACCCTCTTAGCCTTATCCCTGACCCTACTGGAACTTGCCGCAGGGTCACTTTTAGTGGGGAGACGCACCCACTCAGCTGCCCTGCTCCCTCGAGCGCTGTCCAGTCCATCAGTCTGTGGTATTAAATTTGCAGGTCTACATTTTGCCAACCGGTCTCCTCCGCTAGGTCGTTTGTCATTTGCGTCGGTAGACTATTTTTGCCAAATATAGTTAGAACTTTCCTTTAACCTCCTTTGTTTAGCCTGATCTACCGATCTGTCTTCACCAGTAATGAATCTGAAATCAATTTTTGATTTATACCGACACTGTTATTGTCGCAACTCCTTTCTCCCCCCACCCCCTACTCACGGAGTACTGGCCATCAATGTCCCGTTGGTTTCAGATTTGGCATCGTAAGCTTGCGAGCTTGTCGTGCGACGACTTCCCACACTCGCGCAGTTGATGTATTAGCGTGCAGCCGTGACCACAAATGAATTCGTGCCCAGTAGACCGCACGGCTCCCTGTCTGCAATATGGGTTCTTCTGTTAGTCCTGGCATATGTAAGCTGTATGTTAGCCGCTCTAAGCCAAGTTGATTCCTACGCATACATGCCTACAATTTGCGTCTCTTCTCCTGCGTTTCGTCCAAGTAAGCATAAACCAAAATACTCACGGAGGAAAGCAACCAAGATTTAACAGACGCGTTTTCCTAGTCACGTTGGCAGTCGTAGGGTAGTCGTTCGGTATGAAGGAAGGGCTCGCTAGAACGGGTTTATTGTGTTGCTGACGGTTTTGAGGGCTTGTTCGGTTGTCAACCGTCAAAAAATTCAATGCCGAAGTCGAGTAGAGCAGAACAAATCCCAGGAAGTGTACCGCATTCTAACTCTAACCCTAATCTCCCTGGATTTCAGCACAAGACCACCTTTATTACGGAGGGGCGGGGGGCACTTTCCTGTTTCCTGATGAAATTGACACCTGAAAAACACGCCTGTAGTATGAGTCGTTCTGCCCGTGAACTTCATCATACTTAAAGGTCAAAAGTGCTTCCAGCGCCTTCAGCGTGCGTTGAAAATTGACTTCTGTAGTCAGGCCTCCTGGCTTTAAATGTGTGCTACTGTATGCGGTTGTTTTACCAGTTTCTCAAACACAACTGCAATGACCATGGTTGCAAAATATGTTGTAGGCAACTGCGGGAGTTTCATTTAACCTGAGCATGTTCTTCGGTTGCATCACGCGGCGACGAACTGGGGACTTTTTCATGCCCATCCTTGTGGATCGTGGCAATCGAGAGACCGCCTTTGGTGTGGGGAATGACCTTTCAGACTTTCGATTACCGCTACTCTGTCTGTCCTCTGTTCGTTCGACGTTTGTTTCGCTCAATAAAATGATCCATGCGTATCCGCTGACTATGATGGGATTACGGGTTTATAGTCGTGGCTGGTATTTCAATTCTGTGGAATATAGGGCTGACACAGCTGTGTTCGCAAGACGGGGGTGGTTGCTGTCGGAGTGTAATAGTTTGCTTGGCGTTGGAGGCTTGCTGAATAGCGTGCAGCTCTTCACTTGCAACGTCTGCTAGAACTTCGGAGAGGGAAAGTCGATTATTTGTTTCTGCTTTCTTCGTGGATCGGACATACGTGTCAGCCGAACCCAGTAATGCCTGACGTGTTCAATGTGTTGACAATGAGGAAAATGCCGTCGACACAACCTCGGTTGAAAAGTGGTGAGCATTGATTATCCTGTCTATCGAATGACTCCTTTAACCTCGCGCCTAGTGGAAGGAAACTCACAAAAGTGTCCCGATTTGTTCACATGCCTGCCCATAAAGGTCAAATAGGCTTTAAAGCAATGTTTTAGAGGTCCGATGGATGTTCGAACTCCAGCGGCTTGTCTTTCCCATTGCAGCGTTTGACCGGAGGTTCACTTGCAATGCCCACAGCTACTTCTTGCAGAACGGAGGTGGAGCGTTAGACGACACTCCCGCAGTATTCTATTCACCACCATCCCTTGGTAATACTCATAGCCTCCTTCTCCTCCTCCTCCTCCTCCTCCTCCTCCTCCTCCTCCTCCTCCTCTCCCCCCTCCCCTCCCCTCCCCCTCCCCCCACTAGCTGCTATCCCCACTATTACTACTTCATGTTTTCATTTAATGAAAGTGAGTTTATGAACCCTGAGCATCTCTGTTCCCCAAAACGTAACAGTGGACAGTCGTCGTTTGAGCCGAATTCGCCTATCTGATTGTCTGTACAAAGTCGTCTTGCGATTTTATTTTTTCCTCGATATACCTAAATATCACAGAAATCCGATAAACTGGCAGTCGTATACCCAGGGAAACCAGTTGAGAAGCCTGTGATGATCGGCGATGCACAAAAACCGTTCCTCCGTGTTCTGGTTCTGGCAATCGGTGATTGTAGAGGGGTCTTGAATCGAATCTGCTTGAGTAATGATGGTACCCGTCGACCCTCCTGACACTTTCTTCGCTGTTGCCATCGCCATCTAAACTGCCCTCCCCCGTCGGGTTAGCAGGCCTGAAAAAACGATGCAGCTTGGAGTCTCCTCGAGATTATCTTTCTTCGATTCGAAATTAACCAATTGTTTTACGAGGCTGTCCTGCTGCACGAGACATAGTGATCATGCCGCCGTCACGACCGCCCCGTCGGGTCAGCGCTTACGGCGGTGCGTGCGCGAGCAGTACGCAGGTTTCCCCGTGTTTCCCCTGTGCTTTGCATGCCTTGTGCACGTGGCTGGTGAAGCCAGACTGGGAACAGCCTGGCCCCCTTTCAAGACGCCCTCTCCCCCACCCCCTAGCGTGGTGATGCGTGGGTCTCGGGGCTGGGGGCGGCGGTGGGCGGCAGGTGAGAGCCGACTTTCACGCCGTGCCGCCTTTGCGTGCGAGCTTGGACAGATTGGCCAGACGGGGCAGTCGGCCTAGATGTTCGCCCACCGATAAACTCGCGGTCGTAGAGGCCGAGCGGGCAACAGAGCTAGCGCCCTAGCAACGGAGGCCAGGGAGCTGCGGCCATACGGACATTCGAGACGGCCGTTAATTGCTGCCAGTGCAAGTCTGGCTGGGGGGGAGGGGGGGGGGGGGGGGGGGGGGGGGGGACGCTGCGCCCACCATCGCCAGTTGCCGGGCGGATGCACAAACCGGACGTACGTGAATCGCCGCACCACCAAGAGTTGGTGGCAGGTGTCAAATTAATACGCTCGCGTAGGCGCCTTAGCACTCGCACACCCTTTCCCCCACATCCCATTTGCTCTTCGCAGACGACCCTTCGGTCGTGACGAAAGACTGCACCGGATAGCAACGGGTGTGCAAATGGCATGCCTGACATTTAGGGTATCCGAGAGAGAGAGAACGCGAAGTTTTTGCTAGCATCTAGGACTTCAATGACATTTCCTTTTATAAGGAGGAAGAAGAGGAGACGCTGATGTCGGTAGTCTGGTGCAAGCGTGTAAAGGGAGGGTTATTTGTCCAACCTATATGTGAGAGCTTAGCCCTGGGATCGGCTGCTACAAGGTCCGGACCTCGTAAACATCGCCAGCTATAAATCGGACCTTCAGGGATGAAAAGCTGCAAAGTACTCTGGATGCCCACTAGACATACAACCGGATGATACGACCCGGCTGGCAGACGGTACAATTTGGATAAGGATTTCGGATATGCGTACCCCCTCCCGAGCACAAGGCCATCTTTAATATGGAAATGGTGGTAATAGGGTCTGTTAGGAGAGGGA
Organism: Spirometra erinaceieuropaei; assembly: GCA_902702965.1. Classification (NCBI taxonomy): domain Eukaryota; kingdom Metazoa; phylum Platyhelminthes; class Cestoda; order Diphyllobothriidea; family Diphyllobothriidae; genus Spirometra; species Spirometra erinaceieuropaei. Next base: position 945,540 of record CACRXP010000116.1, read on the forward strand.
AAAAAACGTATTTGATTGGATGATTGTTTTAGTGTATAAAAAGGCACCCGTTCCACACCGCCTAGTTTATCTGAATGGTATATATGGTTATGTCATCCACATCGGTCGACAGCATAACTGCGATGGACAACGTTATTAAGGGGGATACCTGCTGGCAGTAAAAAAAGTGTGAAATTCGAAAACCTGCCATAACTAAGTAAGCAGTTTAGGAAAACTAAAACAGCCAATGGTATCCGAAAGTCGAAACCGTGTTGTCTCATTTATTCAGAGGGTTGCAGTGGTTAATAAACTAATGCAAAACGTTATAAGTATGTCTTTAAGATTTCGATACATTGGGAGTCATGTAGGGGATAGTGAACATCTCAACATGTTCTGCGGAAAGTGGGACAGTTCTCCTGGGTTTTTCAATCGACAAATTGGAGTGCTTTTTTGCAAGCTTTTGCTATTCATGGCATTTGATGCACGTATGGGGTTAATACAATTTTTACGAAAGGACTACGACATTTATGTTACTCTCACTTGCTTTTAGGCAGTTGCGTCTCCAGTTTTTTGCTTGTAGGATGGATGCATCTCACTGTTATAACTCTACCAATTCCTGCGTTGGACCTGCTATGGGATCATCAATGTCTGTCTTTTTTGCTGCGGTGGCAAAACAAAAACTCTGAGCTGCGACTATTCCGCTAATTAACCTTAAATTATGTCTGCGATATGTAGACAATGTGTTTATTGTCGTGAAAAAGGACCAACTGGAAGCACTCCACAACTCAAAAATTTCAGGAATTAAATTCACACTCGAGGAGGAAAATGAAGACAATCATTCATTACTAGATGTTTTCATACAGTGAAAGCCTGATGGTATATTACGCACACCCGTTTTCCGCAAAAAAACTCATGGGAAAGTCATCTTGTACTATGAAAACAACCAACCTATTCCTCAAAAACTGCTCGGCCGAAGAGGACTATCAGGTCGGACTGAATTACTTGTCCGAATTATTTTCTCAAAATGACTATCCTACGGATTTTGTACGCTGATGTATGAAACAACAAGGATCAAAAGAAGAGAAACTAGATAGTTCCAGTCGGGTGTCAAAACCAGATATTCGGCGAACTCTTCCATGAATAAAGAATTTTTCTGAACTCGTTGCAAGACACCCGAGGAAATAATAAATATTAGTGTTGCACAGACCGGCGACTACCTTACGCACGCAGCTGGTACGCCCTATGGATAGGGTGGGCTGCTTGGATAAGAAGGAAGTCGCCTACAAGATCCCATGTACTGCGTGCAATGCAGTTTATTGTGGTCAAACTGGAAAGTCCGCCTCTACACGCATTCATGAACACTCGTTAGCAGCGAAGAGGTGGAACCACTTATCCCAAGTGGCCACGCATACCCTGAACACCGAACACATATTCGCTTGGGACAAAACTCTCAATGTCAGTGTTGGCCTTTCAAAAAAGGCCGAGAGTTCCTCGAGGCCACGGACTCAGACGAATAGTGCATTAACCAGCATATCGAGTTAGACGCCACGTACAAAAGTCTCAGGCAGAAAAAGAAGGGACGAGAGCCAATCGGAAGAGGATAAAGTGCACAACGATCGCTGACTGGCGTGAACGTCAAACAAATATCGATGTTTAAAGGGCACTTACAGTGTCAACTACTTTTGGCATATTTGTTCTGCTCTGCGTCTGACAACACCAGGGGAAGTGGCGTCGAAAATTTACACAATAAGTCTCTTTTCCCAGGGAAAATATCATACTTCAATCTATGTTTTGCAGAATGTTATTACCGACAAAGACAAGGGATACTGGAATGTCCCTTTCTGGTTTATTAGCCGTCGCCAGCCAGTTATACCCAACCCCAAAGTGTGGAACACCTAGGGCTTAGTCTGCGACCTGTTAATTGGAGTCCAACGCCTCTAACCGCTGAGCCAGGGGCTCGTTATCCTGTCGGTTGCGATCGGAAATATACAATGATAGAGGGATACTCACCTGGAGTTTTCACGGAACTCCTTTATCCCGTCGTGCCTTATGGGCCCTCTCTCTCGAGTCCAACCGGCAGCCGCACAGATGCCTACTTTCCAATACATACAAACACATATCTTGAAATTGCGCTCACCGATCTGGTTGTGGGACATGCACGTCCAATTTTTTTCGGGGTTCTCTTATCTTTGTCGGTACTAATTTCAACAAACCGGATTTAGGGTAAGGGTAGCTAATAAGCTAGAAATGACCACACCAGACTCCCTTTTCTTTGTAGGCGGGTATTCTGCCTGTATTACTAGTCGCTCTGCGGCCGCTTGGGGGGCTCAAGATCGAGCCCCAAGGCAGAACAAGGCGAGTGGGTCCCGTAGCGCGATCAGTGAGTGTTCTCTATCATAGCATACCGGATCACAAGCAACACGACAACGAGCCAGCGGCTCAGTGGTTAGGAACGTTGGACTTCTGCTTTGTTCGAAACTTTGAATGAGCCTTCTTTGTCTGCGGGGAGAACGATATTTTTGCCAGTTCGTAGACTCGTTAACGCATTCCTTTCTTAACGTGATAGTACTGAAAAATGACTCCGTTCTTTTAAGGCTTGTACAGTGCTGTTTCAGATGGTAAACCGTTCGTCTTCCGTGAGGTTTGCTGTCTGCATGATAGTGCAAATACTTTAACTCGGGAAGACTGTATTTCAGCCTTTTGGAAAGCGTCCCCTCTCCGTTGTTGTAAGTGCACCTGCCGTGCTTGATCTCATAGACCTATGCTTGAAAACTAACTTCTCATTCAACCAAAAGTGATAACAACAACTGAAAGGAGCTCCCACATTTGTGGTTTCCTTGAAAAAATCACAATGCAGAAACTAAAGGCTACGGAAGTCTCGGTAGTTAACCATAAATTGTGGTACCACATACAGATGACACATATGTTGTCATTAAAAAAAGACCAATTGGACGCGATCCACAATACTCTAAACACAACTATTCCGACGATTAGATTCACACTTGAAAAGAAGGTTAATAGTAAACTCCCGCTTCTGGATGGACTCGTACAGAGAAAGACCGACAGAACAGTATGTACATCGGTTTACCGAAAGGAGACCTATGCGGAAATCATTCTACCTTACGAGAGCAATCAGACAATCTCTTACAAACGGGGTGCTTTCAACGCTCTGATTAATTGTACAAAAACGCATTGTTCGAATGAAGAAGGCTATCGAGATGAACTAAATTTCTTGTGCGAATTGTTTTCGCGGAATGGGTACCCTGGACATTTTGTACGCCGATGAATGAGACAGAAAGAGTCCAAGAGAAAGGAGCCAGGTAATCCAAGTCAGACCTCCGAACCAAACACTTGGCGAACACTTCCTTACAGTAAAGATGTGTCTGAACTCGTTAAAAGACACTTAAGGAAGCACCAAATTCAGGTGGCGCACCGACCGACGACTACTTTGCGCACTCAGCTCGTGCACCCTAAGGATATGGTTAACTACCTGGACAAGAAAGAGGTCGTTTACAAGATCCCCTGCGATGCATGTGATACCGTCTACTGCGGCCAGACCGTAAAATGCGCCTCTACACGCATTCACGAATATCAGCTGGCAGTTAAGAGGGGAGACCACCTGTCTCAAGTAGCCATGCACATCTTGGACACAGGGCACACATTCGCTTGGGAGAAAACTCGCATTTTCCATGTGCCCTTTCATGAGAGGCTGAGAGTTCCTCGAGGCCATACACTCAGACGAATCATGAATTAACTGTTACATCGAGCTGGATACCGCGTTCATAAATCTCAAGAGTAAATGCAAGAAGCGAAGGCCAATCAGAGTGGACTGACACACACAGCGGCTGCTTACTAATATTAACGCCAAATGATTATCGATTTTTTAAATGCACTTAAGATGTTAACTGTGTTGGCACATTTGCTCTCCGTTCGCGTCTGACGACGACCTGGTGAACCTTAGTCGAAAATTTATAATAAACTTCCTTTTCCCAAAGAACATATTTGACTCCAACATGCATATATATATATACACTGTCTATACCACCTACACTACTAGTCGCTGTGTGGCTGTCTGAGAGGGTTCTAGTTTAAGCCCAAAGGCACAACGGAACGAGCATGTTCCATAACCTGATCGGCGAGCGCCCACTGTCATAAGTGATATTCCCGATCACAACCGACAGGACGACGGGCCCGTGGCTCAATGGTAGAGCGTCAAACTCCATGACCAAAGATCTCGGGTTCGAATCTCAAGTGATCCACACTTGGGGTTGGGTATGGCTGGCTGATAACGGCTAATAAGCCAGAAATGACCATTCCGTTCTCCCTTGTCCTTGTCGATATCCTCTCATATATGTATACATATATTTATATGAAAAATAGAAGGCTTTTCGGAAAATCGAGTTGTACTCGTAAATTTTCAAGTCGGTGACACTGACCCGTCACCCGGTATATATTTATATATACAGATTCACGGGCTAGGAATATGCATACAGGTGCCCATAAGACATTAGTGTATGTATAACCCAGACTGCACTCTTTGTGAGCAGCATTGATAAACTTTCAGACACTTAGCTGTGGCAACATTCACTAAAAAAGTGCAAGTCCGATCAAAATCGACATAGGTCCGTCTAATCAATATAATCTATAAAAGCATCGGGAATCGGCGGAATGAACGCGCGTTAGTTCAGATACGATTTTCCTGGCTTTATTACACAAGACTCCTAAAGACGCCCTACCGGTAAGTCAGAATCCTGGTAGTAAACTCTACTCCAGTTTAACTTTCATTATATTTTCAGGTAAGAACTTCTTCCTCCTGAAAGCATATTTATGTCTTTCGGTCAAATTTTCCTGAGTCCCGGAACATTTTGTCAGACGGCTAGTCAGATTAAAAGTTCCCCTACAGCCTCCTTGTTTGCCGAGATGTTTTTTTATATCTTGCCTTGACCACTGCATTTAGCCAAGCATTAATGAGGTAGTACTCCAAATGCCGTTTTGCCTCCTGAATGAAAAAACCCAAATCCCCCATTACAAAGGCCCCGTTTCTATAACCTCGGATATTTGCGTGTCAGTTGCAGATATATGCAGTTTAATGAAATCGAGTGGAGAACGGCTGACAAATAACATGCATTTTAGGTTATAACAATGGTTATATCAAGTGCATAAATGCTGTCAGGCATACGGGACGGTAAGCAGAGGATTTACTCCATGAGCGGAGGAATCAGTCTAGGAAAAATTGTACTCTGACATCGGAGTAGCAAACCCTCTTCGTCTGATGGTTCGAATTTATTCTGGGATCTAGCATCGGGGAGTGAAACAGAGAACGCGATAAGAGACTCCCCGAGATACAGTATGCCAAGCAGGCCGGAAACTTATTGATTTGAATTTCGCATTTTAGGCACCGATTTTATAAAATCTCTCAGGGAAGTTGGTGGTTGACGCACTAATGGCTCGGTACTTTTCTCCGTCAGTGCCGTCTAACGGAGCCGTGTTCAACCACACACACCTCCCTGCGCAGGCCAGTCTTACAGCTGTATAGGCAATTGAAAGGCCCTTGCGTTTGCTGATCGATTACTGACCGGTTGACAGTGACTGAAACGGCGTACTATTCAAGCGATTGTCGCCCCCTGCGGAGATTACTGCTTTGTCGAACTTGTAGGGATGTCCGGGTTGTTTAGATTGAGCAGTGACCTGAAAATGAGTCGGAGTCGTGAGGTGAATAAAGCCCTCACTGAGGGAATGGAGTAACTTCCTTCAAATTAATGCCTGGGAATTGCTAAAATGCGTACGGAGCATAATTTACAGTTTCTTTCTATGGTCGGTTATATTTTTGTGTATTCACATTGTTTGTCAAAGTTAATTGAGATATTCTAGAGAACCGCCTTTATGCAGCGCTGGTGTAACGTATTATAAACTGCTCTTTACAATAGGTGCAGCCTGTATTTTGTACTAAGCCGAAGTTTGATCCAAAGAGCCTAGGTTTCATTTTCATTGGTAGAAATAGATAAAGGAATTTTCGCGAAAATCATCTCCTCGTTTGCTATCTGACCGAGTGCCTGAGTGCGGCAGAAGTGAGCAGTCAGGGGCGCGATCACCATTCCGGACCTCCTGCGCATGTCACCGTTTCCATCTCATTGGTTGACAGGTGACCCAATCAGCACCTTACCACGTGGATTGGCCACTGTCCACTGCGGTATCAAGTATGCCTGTCCCCACAACGCGCTTTGTTCCATCACACGGTAGTTGCCCCAAATGCACCCTGACGGTCAACCTCGGACGGCCAGTCGGCAGATGAAGAACTGTGATCGTCGAAAAACGCGAAGACAAGTTCGTCGGCGACAGCAAAAGTCTACCTCTTTGGATATAACTGCGAAGGATCGAATTACGGAAGTCCGTAGGCTGAAAGAAATCGTCCCCGGTCTTCAGGACCGGTCTTGCCTCGACGAGGTGAGCAGATTTATAGCCTCAATTCTCTGAAACCCAGTAGCTCTTTTTTTCTTTTTTGAAGAGGTAGGGGAGACGCTTAAGTAATGATCCGACAACCTGGTCAAGATGACACAACCCTTATGTGAAGTCCATTGTCAGTCACGGTACACCATGATCCACTATAAACCGTCTTGAAGGCACTTTTGGATCATCTTGTATTTTACACCACATGTAGACTCCATTTTTTCCCGATTTTGAAAGGACTAATAAAGACGGTTAGATGTAGGATAAGAAGTTAGCTGTGACAAAACTCTGATCTAGAGCCTTGGGGAGGTTTATCGGTGAACCGAAAAGCAAAAAAATCTGGCACAACAGAGTAGCGACTTTCTCCCTGAACCTTTATTGATTTTTTAGGTAACAATAATCGAAGAAACCATCAGCTTTATCACGCGACTTGAGGATGCTGTTCTTCGCAAATACTTCCCACGGGACCTACACAGGACAGGTAAGCTCATTGTGGTGGAAGAATGCGATTTAAAAAATAAATTCCCAGTTTGTATTTTGTATTTAATATCTTACAAATGGTAATATTGTCTTTGCTATTGTCTCATTTGCTCTTATTATCGTTTCTCATCAGGTGCGAGGAATTATTCGAGCCAAAGTCGTCTCGCTCTGATGGCATCTAAGTGCCTTGGTAGCAGTTATTCTGGAAAAATTTGAGCTGTTTTTATAATTTAAATGACAGCTGAATTTTCTGAAGTGGCTTTACGACCACAACGTAAAAACGCATGGTTAGTTCTTCTTCTTCTTCTTCTTCTTCTTCTTCTTCTTCTTCTTCTTCTTCTTCTAAGGCCTATCACCTTCTAGGGCGCACATTTTAATATTAAAATGTGACAAAAACAATGTCATAATTCCGACTAGATGCACAAAACCTTTTCCACGAACGGGCTCTTGCATCCCTGCAAACCGACTTTCACTGTCCTTTTGGTTCATCGGTTGCCTCCATTCAGCTGAACTGCAGAGAACAGTGGCATATTTGTAGTGGGCATGCCAAAGACGAACGTAGTGAGCTGCAGATGTCTACCTGCCGGGTCAGAAGGCCCATGATAACTGAAGTTATCCACTTGACATCAGCTCAAATAATACGTAGTGCAGAAAGAGTGCTGCAACATAAAAGGGAGACTGGAACTCCTACTTTTGGTTTGCTTGTTGTTGTCTGTCAGCCGTATAGTAACCATAGGCCTGAATAACGAAGAGGTCAAACCAGCACTCTTTAGTAATGAGGCGTTTTCAATCGCTCTATCAGTGAGCCACCGATTTGTTACTCTGCTGACCATGACCGGAAAAGAAATGTTTGTTCTAATGGATCGCCACTTCTAGAATGTTCATAGGTATTTTGGCAGATTTTGAATAATTCATATTGACCCAACTGTGAAAAACTCGGCGCCTCGGTGGGATTCGAACCCACGCAGTAAGGAGAAGGCTTTAGTACAGCCAACGCTCTAACCACTTGAGCTACGAGGCCCCGCCGGACGACTCGAGCTTAATCACATTTGGGTCAAGTTTACCCGCCCAACCTACTGCAACGTCTGGAATCCACCAAATCTGATACAGTAAGTTGACTGCCCAAGCGGGATGTCCTAAGTAATTCACCTAGAATCCACCAGATGACTACCAGGCTCACGTAATTCATAGGCACTTTGGCAGATTTTGAATAGAATGATTGTTAATAATGACCTTAGGAGATGAGCCGATCCGGCGGACGCTCCGCGAACAGTGTTCGCCGTCCCTGAGCGCAGTTGAGGCGACTTGTGACTCCTTAATTGGTCACCTTTCCTCTCAAGATTTAAAGTCCACCCACCACTAAGGTTATCTGGTCACGGTTCCACTTCGTCGACGCGCCCATCTAACTTTATTCACGCAGCCACCCGCCAGTAGTTGGTAACAACTCCTCAGTATAGATGAGCACAAATTTCGCTTACTAGGATTGTTTCCGATCGGTGAGGTTGGCATGCCAACACAACATGATCTAGAAGCTGGGTGAGACTGAAAGGCAGCATATTTAAGAGTGGATGCCAGAAACAGCCTGGACCTGGAGTGTGCAAAGTGGGGTTGGGTTGACACTGGCGGATGACTACCAGTAATTCGAACATGGCCATTCCATTGCCCTAGTCTTTGGTACAGAACTGTTTCAGTCAATCTTCAAAGTTTTACATAAATTTACCCTCATTTTCTGACCTCTGTCCCCCCCCCCCTTTGCTATCATAGCTTGACCGAGTTCGGCTTGGCAGTTGGCTGTCTGTTCTTGACCGATGTCCCTCGTACGGAGCTAGTTTGCTGGGGGAGGCCAGCAGACCGGTGTGCGTCCACCCCTGCTTGAATAAATATTAGATCTGCAGCGACAGAGCATGACAGGTGGCGAGGCGTCGATGAATTTCGTTTCGTTGAAGTGCCTATGATCCACCTGCCAGACGCCGTCTGTGGACCATCTGCGCTGTGTGCGAAGGCACGTTTGCGTTTTTAGCCCCAGATGGCCAGGGTTAGGATTGACTGGATGAAGGCAGAATAGGCCTGAAACAATTCTTTACACCCGCATCCATCTGGTTCTGAATCTTTACGGAGGAAAACTTTGTTGAAGAAGGAGACACGATCGCTGGGACAAGAGCTTTATTAGCCTGACGTTTCGGATTCCTGCTCGAATCCATCATCAGAGACAACAGCAAATACGGGTGACTCATGCACAAGGGGCTGCAGTATTTATAGGATGCAGTCGCCATTCTACCGCATTCACGGCTCCCACCTTCATCCGAGATCGTTGCACTTGGTGTGTTAATTGTTTGATGGCCGACATTCGCGCCGTTAATTGATGCAATGTCATCACGTGCGTTGGATGTTGGTGTGATGATTGCTCGACCATCTGACGCACCGACCCTGGTGTCGGGACAAGTGTTCACATGTGCGTTCCCCGCGTGGCTAATTACTCCGCCTAGGCGAAGCCTCAGCACCGAGTATGGAAGGGGAAGTTCATTGCACTTGCTAATGGAATGGGGGCCAGTAAACCATGATTCAAGTAGCTCCCCGCTCACGCGATTGTCACCTCATGCGAGAATTTCGACCTCGTCGAATTTGAATGTGTGGCCGGATCTCGTCGAATGAGCCGCAACTTGAGAGCTGGCGTCATTTCGCCGCACCGCTGCAGCGCGTTCGGCCATTCTCGTTCGGAGCTGTCTTCTTGTTTCTCCGACGCAGTTGCTTTGTCCGCAACTGCACCAGATTCGATAAACGACTCCAGACGTTTCTAGCCGTGGCAGCGGGTCTTTCGGTTTCATTATCAGACGCCTGATGGTTGCCTCCGGTCTGTGTGAAGGGGGGAGCCGTGAATGATCATAGGTATGCGGTAGCATGGCGACTGCATCCTGTAAATACTGCAGCCCCTTGTGCGTGAATCAACCGTATCTGCTGTTGTCTCTGATGATGAATTCGAGCAGGAATCCGAAACATCAGGCTAATAAAGCTCTTGTCCCAGCGATCGTGGCTCCTTCTTAAAGACTACTTCCTGGTACTCGTCTCTTCGCTTCTATTGAAAACTTTGTTATATTCAACTACTATAGGACTTATGTGAAGGCGATGATCCCATTCCAGAAGTAGTGTGTGCGCAGCGTATGGGTCGCACAGGGGAATATAGGTCTACCCCTATTGCAGGTGGCCGCGCACTAAATTCCAGGGGGACACTTATTTCCGTGTCCCAACTTTAAACCTAACACGAGCCTAAACGCCTCGTCCCCCTCCCTCCCCCGGAGTTTAGTGCAATGCCACCTGTAATACGGGAGTCCATATTCCTATGAACTACAAATTTACTGATCTAGTCGAAGAGGGATCATATCTTGTTCAGTGATGGATCTACTTTTCAAAACGACCCAGCACAATGTTGTTATGCTAATTTTTCGAGAATATCCTAGCGGACGCTTCCTACAGTGACCTTTAAGAAATGGAGAATAGAGGCTTTGTGTTGGGAGTCCTTCGGATTCTACACCCCTGGATTCTCCCGATTCAGGTCTGATAACGGCAACCGTTCACCTCAAAAGAATTACAAATTTGACTGGATTTAGAGAACAAATTTAGGTGGTGGTGATGGTGATGGTGATGGTGGTGGTGGTGTACTAGATAACGCCCGGAGGTACTTAAAATGTCGTCCACAACTGCACTGATCGTTTTCGAATTTACAGGGACATTCCTGGGGTCATCCCTAAGGCGTTACCTGACGTTTTGGCACTTGCATACTACCTTCCTTTCGATTTTAGTCTCTGCACAAAAAATGAATTAGCATCTATGCCACTGAGAAAATGGTTGAGATTCGTCCGATTTCAAAGAATGGTACAGTAATTTGTACGTGCATCTACCATCTTTGCGGCTTGAGTTGGAACTGCACCGCACTGCTCTTCCTGTTGGATACAAAGGGTGGTACGCTGTAAAGATGGCGGGCTTCTCTTTATTGACATGACGACATTTGTTCGGCAGAAAATGACTGATCTTGGTGTGTTCGTATGGGGTCACAGGTACGAAGTAAAACTTTGCACGGGCTCACTTGCCAGAGGAAGGAACTGAGGACTGACATCCATTCTTATTTGTCCTTTACGACTGTATATGTGCAAACGCTATTCTTCCTAGGCATGATCTGGATACGTCAGAATGCAGGCGATAAATTTGTCAACTCAGAAACAGCCAAAAATTCACTAAATTATCAGGTTTTTTGAGTATATTTCCTAGATGTTTCAAAAGCTTAAGTCGTGGCGAGATTTGTATTTACAATTTTCGATTTCTGAATCTTGCAGATCCAGATCGGCCCCAGCTTCATCCGCTGCTGAAGCATTTACTCCCCCAAAGGCCTGCCATTGACCATCCTCACGAGGGAGAAACTGCTACGACGGCCGCCACACAGCTGACTCCCACCCCCGCGCTGCATTTTAGCCGTGGTTGGTGCCGAACAAGTGCCGACTGGAGTACCGAAAGTACTCCCTGTCATACCTCGGACGACGAAGACGTCACCAGTATCTGAGGGCCCTGGGTTTGCTCAAGCCGCTCCGAAGTCTTTCCTGAGATTTTCCTCTGATGTTTTGTACGCACGTTTTTACTAAAGGAAATACTCCCCCAATAAGTCTTTTCCAGCTTATTGAAAAAAAGACAAATGCAGTTTGCGGGGGGTAGCTCTGAGCCGAACTTCATGCAAATGGCTTGCGATCTTGATACCAACCTTCATGGCTGATACGGAGTCAGGGTGAGGTCCAAAGGGATTTGCCAGTTCCTCACCATGCTGCCGACACTGCCGCGGATGGCATCGCCATGGCAATGAATGGTGAACGCAACAAGTAGCTGGACTAAAAAGAAACTAGCCTCTCTCCATATCGACTGCAGCTGGTTATCTCGAAATCCTATAACTGTGATCTCGGTTTACACGGAGAAGGAGTTTGCTACGCAACTTTACGACGCCGTTGTCCATTCAGTTTGGCTTAACTGTAGACGAGGTATGAAAGTACATCCTGGCTTCTCTGATTACTGGAGTTACTTAAAATGAGTTAAAATTTCTTAAACAGCACCAAACCCATATTCTGCACCACTGAATTCGACGGCGGAGCAGCGCTGAAGACCCAAGAACGAACAAAGTAACAGTCCAAACTGCTTTTCATGGGTTCGTTGACATTTCTATTAGAAAACGAAGCCCGAAATATTTATCAAGAGATGATATTATTGTTGGCCGTCCTCTACATGAAATATTAATCGTGGCAGCATGTAATTATAGCGTTTAACACAACTCATGATAGGCAGAATCATCTACCGAAGTTATCTAGAGATCAAACCGAGGCGTGTCCGTTGCATCCTCAGTCGAGAAAATGGCGAGTGAGTCGATAAAAGCGAAAGTTAAAGCTTCAGGAAGCAGTTGAGAAGAGGGAGCTCGATCCTTGGAGCGTGAACGCTACTCGGCTGGTGTCCAGATTCCATTCTCGAACCCAGCACCAGAAGTAACGGACGTACAGAGAGTGCGGCTATTGTAGGATGCAGATGCTACGCAACCACGCTCCCTGCATGAGTACCACTTTCTGTTGTAAAGAAGATGGACAAACGATCTGTGGAATAGTAGGTGTATTAGTCTGAGCTTTCGGTCTCGTACAGGAGGCCATCGTCAGAGGCTGTGAGAATGCGGCATCAAATGAGCAGTTTTTGTAGTCAAGCCATGAAGGGGGGGGGAGATATGAGTGCAGAGGGTGGTATTCGTGATAAGCTGAGTCCCACGCCGTCTCACGGCGGCGTGGCTGCGTGCGCCCTTGGCTGGAAATTGGGTCTTGCCTTTTGGCCGCGGAAACGGAGCGCGTGATAGCAGGGAGGTAGGTCAACGTGTCTGTTGATGGAGTTGGTGTCAGACACCCAGGCCTCCAACAGTTCTCGCCCTGTCTTATTGCTGGCCCGCGCTACTATCCGCGTGCTCAGACTAATACACCTATTCCAGAGATCGTTTGTTCATCTTCTTACAACGAGAACCTGGGATTCGCATATCCGCTTCCATCCGTACCACTTTCTGAGTTTATCGCAGATTTTCCTACTTAAAACGATAGTTTGGCCGTCCGCATTCAAGTTGCGGATGTTAGCGATTTCATCATTATTGATGATGGGCATAATAGTTACTCGGAATATGGGCCCGCTATTATTGTCGCTGGAAGTAGTGTTCACGCGGAATACGGGGCAGGAACCCCTCTCCCATAATACAAATGCTTTAGAGCTCAATTCCAGGGAGAGTAGGGTTAGGATCAAGGTTTGAGCTGCAAGTTTAGAGTACGGTTAGGCTACAGGAATAAATATCCTACCCTGAATTTAACCCAAGACTACCTGCATTTCGGGGAACCTATCCTCATGTCTTATCGTTTTCACTTACGTGATCTCTGCATGCCTGTTCAGTCAACCCAGTCAAAGTCTTAGCACTGGATAGGGAGGGGAGACGTTGTTACATTTGTTGGTGGACTGCTGGTTGAAGAATCATGATGCAAGGGACTCTTGACTCGGGCGGTTTTCACTCCTCATGAGGACTTACAGCCTAGTAGAGCTTTAAAATACTGACGAATTCCGTCGAGTGAGCTGCTGGCAGCACTCCCCCCCCCCGAACGGCCGATGCCTGTTCGGTCACTCGCGCCCGGATAGAGTTTCCAGTTCCTACTACGTCGTCGTTTAGCCTGCAGTCGCGCCAGGTTTGATGAGAGACTCTAGAGGTCTCCTGCCGTAGCCATATCACTTGACGACAAAAGTTTACTTCCGGTCTGCCAGAAGGCAGCTGACGGACGCAGAGACGTTCCTGATGTACCCCATATTAAGGTCCGATGCGGTTTGACTTCTCGTCGTTGTATGCACTGATTCCCGAAGATGCGCGAGTAGTCATCCACGCTGTTCACTCATCAGAAGTATTATTAGTTTGACAACCTTGTCTCCTGACAATGTAGTGCATCTAAACACCTCAGTAGAGCGTTCCTACGCAAATGCGTTTGTGACTGACTTGGCGGTTGCTTTGGAGGCAAAATTTTTTGTCGTACGTGTCGCCTTCCTGAACACCGGCTTCTAGGCCATCAGAATCTTTGAAGCAGACGAGACACAGAGGAGGGTCATCTGGTTGCTCTCTTCCTTCTCCTCCATCGTAAATTGTACGTCCAGGAAAATTGGGCACAATTGTTTTTGAATGTCAAACCTCCTCCCGTCTGCTAGCACTATAAGCTTATTCACGCGCAAGACACCGTCCTGCGCCCACCATGCTGTGGGGCACAGCCTACAACGGGTCACGCCAGAGTTGCGCTGGACAAATACGAGGGGCGAGATCAGGACACAACAGGCGTTTTAGGGCTGCGCAGCGATAAAACTGACTGGCACGCATAGGCGCAGGCCCACACCGCGCCAGTCACTTGCGTCCGATCCCACCCCTGGTCTTTTGGACTCAGTCTCGACAGCGGGGGCCCATGTGGGTGAAAGAGGAGAGAGAGGGAGTGCAGTAGGTACATCGCAAGTCTGCCATCACTATAGGCTAGTTCACGTGCAAGTCATCGTCCCTGCGCCTACCTTGCTGTGGGGCACACGGTGGACAGCGTTGCTAATGATGGCCGAACCGACAGTGTCAACAGGTGATTGCGTTCGATGGTGACGAATGTATTCCCTGCATACCGAGCTGCGCTTAAAGTTGGGTATGGGAGAAGTCCTCGTGAGAGACGGCAATTGCTTGAACCGCGGGCTGCCTGAATAATTGGTTTTCAGTCCGTTTCTCTCTAAAAAACGTAAAAATCGGTTCCCTCCACATACTTAAGACCTCGCCCAAACAACTGACTTAGTCACTCACACCAGCGGACGAGCACGACGTCCAGTGACAAAGTAGTGTGTTAATTTTCCAGGTTATTATAATTCCAATCACCAGCTTTGGCGGGGAAGCCACAGCAATCAACAAATCGAGTGCGGAAGACCAACTAGTCATTGTACCACGTACGAACGTTTGTGATGTCACTTTTATCAACTGAACGTTTTCGTAACAACTACAGTCCCATGCGCCCGTCGTCTTTTTCCGTTGCCGAGCGGGAATCTGGAACATTGGCGCTGATTTCATCTTCAAATGGGTGCACCTCCGCATACATCGAAAAAGGCTCTAGAAATGGTCTTCCCGAACGTGCAGCGGGTGACCGATCTCATGAAATGTTGGCTGAAATTCTAAAATGCGTTTTCGATTAGGAAGGATTACTTAGGCGCGGTTGTAATACTGATAATCCTGCGGTATAATCCTATAATATTTCGGACTCGGCAGGATGTCAGCTTTTGAATACATTGCTTTTCAAACTCCTGAAGAAACTGTACTTGGTAAAAATGACTACTTAAGTGGCATACATTTTCCCATTGATTTTC
>CACRXP010000116.1:983268-1012136 GCA_902702965.1 Spirometra erinaceieuropaei
GGGTCCCGGTGAAGTTTCATGAATGTCCGGGTGGTGTCGGCACAGTTCGGAAGGAACAGGCAGTATCATTTCGTCTGCTCGAAAGCGCTGGCGTTGGCGCTTGGAGGTGCATGCTGTTCTGTTGATTTTGTCCACTCACCGCCTGCATTTTGGCAATTTTTTGGTGCCGTCTGGGCGCTTAAAAATGAAACTATTATTATTATTAACCCAGCACCTGGAAGAACTGCCGGCCCGCTCGACCATGGAATCGTGAAGACTCGATGGTGCCACTTGCAGAATGGAATCCAATATACTACCAGGACGTCCTCGGACGCGCTTGTCACTAGCATCAAGACTGGTTCGACTATAACGATACAGACCTCCGCAAACTGTTTCCGAAAAGGCAGAGGCCGCATAAGGCCCACATGGGTAATCGGACCGACACAAACCAGGAGACAATCATCTGCTATCGCCACTTAATTCATCAACGACTGTGGGATGTAGGACGACTAGATGACTCCCGGGGCCGAGAAAATCCAGGTACATGTCAACCGGAATGAAATCAAGAACTTTTTCGCATCACTCAATGCGATCTACGCCCCCCCCCCACCCCCCAACTAAAGGAAACGCGACACTTTTCAGCTCCGATGGAGCAACGCCTTTGATGGGAAAATCATAGATTCTGAAGCGCTGTCCGAGCCCTTCACAAGCGTCCTCAACCGCCCCCCTACTGTCTCAAAGCCGCCATTGACAGGTTCCCTCGAGTCAAAACTAACACAGACATGGATCTCACGCTTGCTCTCCCAAAAGATTGCGCGCTGCGCACCAAATTTTTGGCGGGAAAGCACCGAGATCCAGAGAGATTTGGGCTGAAGTCAACAAGAACGGCGGCCCCCAGCTCATGGACCATATCACAACGCCATTCCGGAAGATGTGACTTCGAGGGCAAGTTCCTGAGGATATGAAGGATGCGACAATCGTCCATCCCTGCAAGCGGAAATGGAACCAGCAACTTTGTGGTAACCGCAGAGGAATCCCGCTGTCAAACATCGTCGGCAAAATATTTGCTCGCATCCTTCTTAACCGTCTTAACAGTTATCTAGAACAGAGACTTCTAGTGGAAAGCCAGTGTGGCTCCCGACGCCAACGCGGAAACACCGGTATGATTTTTTGCTGTTCACCAGCTAGCAGAGAAATGTCAGAAAATGCGGATCCGCCTCTACGCCAACATTGAGGACTTAAAGAAAGCCTTCGACACAGAAAATCGCCAAGGACTGTAAACAATCATGCAGAAGTTCGGGTATCCTGAGAGCTTGACCTACATTGTGTGTCAGCTCCACTATGAAATTATAGTACACGTCGCAGCCAACTGGACCGTCTTGGAAGCATTTGCGCTAAACAACGGATTGAAGGATGTCTGCCTACTCACTCCCAAGCTCTTCAGTCTCGTGTTTACTGCAATGATGATGGACGCCTGCCGTGATGAACGTCTCGGGATTCGCACTGCCTATAGGACTGACGGGCATCTTCTTAAAAGCCGACGCATGTAGGTCTTAAGGTGTCTCTTTATGACAACAGTCCACGACGTGCTCTTTGTGGGAGACTGCACACTTAACGCCGATGCAGAATATGACATGCAACGGAGCATGGAACTTTTCGCCGCCGAGTTCCACAACTTCGGACCGACCATCAGTACTGCATGCAATGTTCCCCGCACCCATGTCAATCGCACCCAACTAAAAACCATGGACAGCTTCACCTATTCAGGCAACATACTCCTACACTGCATTAAAATCTACAATAAAGTGGCCAACCGGATTTTCAAAGCCAGCCAAACGTTCAGTTGGCCGCAGAACTCCGTATGGAATCATCACGGTATCCACCGGTACACTAAACTGAAGATGTTCAAGAAGGGCATCCTGAAGACACTACTGTATGATGCGGCGACCTAGGCAGTCTAGGAGAAACAAGCGCAAAAACTCAATTACTCCCACCTCAAAAATAATCGCCGGGCACTTAATCTGAGGTGGCAGGATAGAATCCCGGACACAAGTTCTGTAGCAGGTTAGGATTCTTAGCATTCCCGCCCTGCTGAGGAAACTGTAACCACGTTAGAGCGACTACCTCTTGAGGATGGACAACGAGCGCCTACCAAAACAACCCTTCTACGGATATGTCTTTACGGATGTTCCCCGACGAGGAGGTCAAACCCATCGCTACAAGGACACTTTGAGAAATTCCTTGAAGCGACTGCAGGTCAACCCGAAGACGTAGGAAGACTCTGCACCGGCTTGACCGCCCTGGAGAAGTGCATTGAAGAGTGAAACAGCCATTCATGAAACCGACCGGACCACCGCTGCCAAAGCCAAGTGGGAAGCTTGAAAGTCTCAGACTCCCTCGAACCCCAACGCCAAACTCCAACCACTCCCAATACGCCCAGGCTGTCAACGAAAGTTCCGCACGCGGATTGGCCTCGTCAGACATCTCTGGAGTCAGTGCAACAACAGCCCGACAATCCCAACCGCCACCTCTTCAACCGCCCCTGCTCCAATTCCCACGGAGTCCACAATGATAACCATCATCATCACCACCACTGTCGTCGTTCATCGTCATCTTCATAATCCCTACCAGAATCTCCGCGGCGACGATGACAATCACCATAGTCCCGATCTTACCGCTGAACAGAGCGCTCTGAACGGTCCGCCAACTACCACCCAACTTCCAGCGATGTGGACTCCATCCCAACCTGTTCTCATTTAGATCGCCCATTTACCTTACGCATCGGCCTGATCAGTGACTTTCGGATCCATCAAACCGCGACCGGTGCACCAGTTTCAGGAGCGCCAACCTAGAGTCACTGTATCCACCTTCACTGTCCACACTGTACACGCACATTCACACACCGTGTGGACCTACATGCGGTCGCATGTGTATCCATAACAGCGGAATTAATCGTAGCGTTGGCACACCTAATACACCTTCCGCATCCACCGACCCTACAATCGCCAGTCCGGTCAACTCCCCATCGATCAGCTCGCTCACCACTTTTGTGGAATCGTGGTCTGTGCCTATCAGAGCTAGGTCGCCTGCGTGGCGCGCACAGACGAGCTGTTCTCAGCTCTGTCGGCCATGTCTCTCAATTTCAGCATCAGCTGGTTGACTGACCCGGACAGTCGATTGGTGCATAGTTTATAGTGGGATGGGTGAGGTCGGCTCTCCATGCGTAATTCCTCATTATAAAAAATTTGGCGCGGTGGAGCCCAACACGATGTGCTACAAGTGGCGGCTTCAGCTCAAACCGCGCACTCAGCCCAGTTGTGTGCTTGCGAGTTGAGTAGCCGACTGATGCTCTGAGAGTCAGGTTGCTATGGCAACTAGTAGACTATCATTATAGAAAAGGGCAAGGGAAATTGAATTTGCTCCTTCTTCATGGCATTCGCCCCAACATTTCTGTGTCATCCTGGTGTGTGCGTTTGGGGGCGGGGGGGGGGACTGGCCGTACATGTGACACGCGCCGTCAAACTGCCTAGTTTTGTCAGCTATAGCGCCTATTTCCCGTGCCGGAAATCCGACGGACTCAGACAATGGCTGGGCACTGGGAATAGGAGTAATGAGTAGGGTCGACGTCTCAGCGCATTTTCCCCATTGTAAATAATCTCACGCCCTTGAAGATATAATGGTGCGCTAAAAGTCTTGGCTTGGGAGGTTTTCAAGTGACGGGATAACGCGAACTTTGCAGTCGCCCAATTGTGTGTTTGCTTGGAGTGGCAGACTGGTGAACTGAGAGTAAAACTGCAATGACTCCCTCTGAATGGATCTCTATGACAGTCCCAATCCCTGGGACCCGAGCCGCACCCTCTTTTCTTCTTGTGTAAATTTCTGGTCAATGTACGCTGCGGACCAGGGGGTGTAGTAGTACTACTAATTGCAGGTTTTCGCCGTGCCAGTCATCTGCACCCTCCCTGGCCTCCTGTTTTATTAATCCTGTCTTGATATCGGACGCAGGTCTGGGAGGAGGAGATAGTGTGGTTAATGCCGTGCAAGTTTACTACAACCTTCAACTAACTGACATACAAGTAAGCGTCCCTGCTCTCACCCTGTTGTAGAATACTTAAAGGACATCGTTGGCCAAGACTGTCGAAATATCTACGTATGTATGTATGCACGCGTGCAGTGAGTTGCAGAATCCGGGTGACTAGATGGTCCTCCCAATCGTAATCCATCTCCAGGAAAAAGACTAGAAAGACGCAAACTTACCACGCCGGGTGCATCACGAACGCATTGGAGAGGCATGTGAGTTAGAAAAGTGGAAACTGGTGTGACGTATGATTTGTTTTTCCATTGTAGTTGTGCAAGCTAAATGTTGAGGATGGTTTCAGTAAATGTCCGACCTGTGAGTAGGTATGCAAGTTTCACAGGTAAATCTTTAATTACGGTTGCCAGTCACACAATTGTCGTCCGAATCGGTCGCCCCTTTCCTACCTGCCGACCATTTAAGAAGAATCTGAATTCCCTGTGAGAATGGATTCGACTCGATGAGGTACATCCTATCTTTGGATTCTGCAGCACCCGCCCAAAGAATTTGTATTTTAGGGATGACCGTTGGCGATAGCACATAGCATCTCGAGACACATATTTACGATATTTGGGTGTCACTTGAAAATAAAATAACAGAATGAATTTTTCCTGTTACCATTCTTACCTCCGAATGTTTACTTTCGCACTTTCTCTTGCTTGACTGATTGTCATCTTCATTTTCTGTTTTTCTGTTTGGGGAGCGAAACTTCTCAAGGCATATTTATTCGTAAGTTCTTGTCTGTTTTGAACTGTTGTATGATAAGTTATCATTGGGATGGGCATCGCATACGACCGAAAGCAGAATAGACAACAGTAGGGTGAAGTTGGATAAAGGAAGTAAGTTAAAATGTCTCGACATAACCCGTTCACTATCCCGGATGGATCAACTTTAGCCAATGAAGGCGCAATGTTTGCCCAAACATCTTTAATACTCGGAACACAGAACTGCTGCGGACGGTAAGTACATACGTAAAGAATTCTATTGATTTGAGGGCCTTCAACAGACCGTTCGAAAATTTGTGTTGCTGTAAACTCTGTGGCCATTTTCTCCTAGTAAAATGTCGGAAATATTCTCTGATCGTCTTTTATCCCCTTTATAAAACCATCTGTCGCATAATTTTTGAGCAGAAATCGACCTACACACAAGTGAAGTCTGCTTCACAGGAGGATATAAAGGGGGTAGGGTTCTTTGGAACTCAGAGTTATCTTATTATTCGTGACGTTTAACCTGGAAAAGTCTAGAGACAAAGTTGACAAACGCGCCATTTCCGGCCGCATAAATAAGTTTAGCAGTCTAAAACTGAGCCCTATGGCCGTAAACTTTGGAGTTTAAACTTCCAAACTTCGTCTTTCTTTTTTACACACTGCTGCCCCCTTAAGAATAGGCGTTGCGACTATTCGGAAACTGGGCTTCAGGTTTGTTAAATCTGATATTGAGGTCATGAGATCTCGTCGACATGACTACCTAAATCACGTGGTTGCCGCTTTTTTGATTTTGGCAAACGAACGAACGAGTCGAGCGCTGTTAATCATTTTCTCTTGTGACGTGGTCTGAGACTTGCCCATAATAAAAGGTATGTAGGCATCGAAAATCCTTAAAATAAAATCGAAATTATGAGTATTATTTTATGTAATTTATCGAAATAAGTTTTAACTGATGTGATTTCAGTGCTCTAACGTTTTAAATGTCTGTTTTCAAATAACGACTTTTATGAAAAGCTAATCACATTCTTGGTATAACGATTTCTGTTTTTTGGCAAGAATTTTTAGATCCTTTTTATCAAAACAGACTTTTTAACGTTTGCGCAACGTAGGGAATTCCCCCCATATTTAAATGGTCAACAACAACATACTCACTTAAAGCATAGTTCGACACAACACTTAAAGATTCCCATACAAATGTCGCCCATGAGTGTCCTCATATGGGACCGCTTAGGCTCATTGGCTATGGCGAATCAATGAAAAAGACACTGCTGCACGCCTTTTCATCAAATTACCTTCGTTTGGGGTGCTAAACAATGGTATTTTTGGGGGACGTAACGATAAGCACGAAACTGCGTGTGTTGTTGTCGACGATATGACCTAAAGCCACCAGGGACACGTTTCCCTCTTATCTAACACCCAACTTAACGGCATCTGATCTTGCTTACGTTCCTCCGTTATTATTATTATTTTTAGGTTGGCGTTTCATCAGGCGTTGTTTATTATATAATAACTTTCGCACTCACATTTAAGTCGTGCACTATTTCGACTCTAAAAGTGAAAGCTGAATTTGGTAAACTCCGTTAGAATGATGATCCGTAAAAGCAACTCAATTAATCGATACATGTCAACTCACAATGAACCATATTGCATTACTTAGTACATATGATATCTTATGTTATATGATGATATCACGCTCATGTAAACGAAAACAGTCTACATATTTAGAACCTATCTATCCTATGCTCGCGCAACTTGGATATTTTGGCGGAGCATGGTATATTTAAAGTTGAACTACGGACTGTTATTACCCATAAAAGAAAAAAACTATATTGTTAGCTCTTCTAGTCCAAAATACCCGCAGCATACTACTAATACGTAGCGTGCGCCTTAGTCCGTCTTATGTAACATCGTAAAATACACTATGGTAAGTCAATTTAACTTGTACTTGTACTTGATACGGCTGAGATCATGCCTTATCTAGCCGGCCTCGATGATGTCCCGAACTGTACCTCTACATGCACGACGATCCGCGACAGCAGATCTGGACACCTCAATTCATTCTATTCGCCAACGACGTAGGCCGAATACTGAAGGTCCAAGAACCACCTCCATGTCTTGACGAACTGTGTCGAGCCAGGTTTTGAACTGATCCCCTCTTCGACGCCTCCAATGGGGTAACGGTGTCGGATCAAGGACAGTAACACTGAGCTCCTGAAGTGGACGATGAAGAACATGCCCAATCACTTCAGTCGTCTTTCTTGGATGGCCTGAGTTATCCTTGAGATGTTTTCGCAGTAAGCGCGGACTGTCTCATTTGAGACAAAGTCGGTAAACTACATTCAAAGGGTGGTCCTCAAGAAGTAGTGGTCAAATACCTCCAGTTTTCGTTCGTCCTCCACGCGCAAAGCCCAGCATTCACAACCGTAGGGAAGAACAGACCGGACAGATGCACAGTATATGCGAATCTTAATGGCGATGGAGAAGTCGGTTCCACAGGCATTTCCGAAGGCTCGAGAAAACCCAGGGGGCAGCATCGATTCGGGAGACAATTTCCTCTTTACTCTATCCATTAAGCAGCAGCCTAGCCCCGAGGAACTTAAAACTGTCTACATCCTCAAGTTGACAGTCATCAATCCCGACGGGTGCCTCCTCCTGGTCAGGGATACAGCCAGAGAACACTTTGGTCTTCCCAGCGTTTATGGATAAATCGACCGACTTAGCGACCTCGTTCACCAGTGATACCATAGACTGCAGATAACCAAAAGTTGAAGCAAGTAAGTCGATAGCATCGGCATAGTCTAGATCAGTCAGTCGATGTCCGGGGGCAAACTCAAAGCCGTCACTCTCGAGTAGGGCCCTCCCGAGGATTCAGTCAATAGCGTAGTTGGACAGTATGGGTGACAGGATACAACCCTGTCGGACGCCAGACCGAATACCGAATGGCTGGGAAAGATTGTTACGGACCAGAAATCTCGCAGTAATGAAGCGATAGTAGGCCTTGATCATGGCGATTATTTTTGCCGGTACACCATCTAGCGCCATTATCCGCCACAGGGACTCACGATGGACGGAATCGAACGCGGCGGCAAAGTCAATGAAGTAGACGGCCGTCGGTTGTTGGTAGCTATGGCGAAATTCGAGAATGCGCCTCAGTGTGAATATCTGGTCTGCGCATCCACGTCCACCACGAAATCCGACTTGGTTGGGCCTCGTCCTTGAGTCACACACAGCCTGGAATCGCCTGAGTTGGAAAATAGCGAAGACCTCCACAGCAACGTCGATGAGACTTATGCCGCGGTAGTTCTCGCATCTCTTATCTCCCTTCTTGAGGATAGGTACAATGATGCCTAAGCCCCAGTCAGCAGGAAAAACTTCGTTTCTCCACGCTCGTTCAATCAGCTCATGGAGCCAGGGCGCCAGAGTGTCGACACAAGACTTGAAGATTTCAGCGGGTATACCGTCTTCTCCGGGTGCCTTATTGTTGCACAACTTTCGTATGGCATCGGCGACTTCTACTTCAGACGGGGGATCGCATGGCACTGCATAGGTAGAAGAGGGAAGAAACTCAGCTGAAGAGGAGAGCAAAGACGGAGTAGGTTGGGTATCGAAGTTGAGATGGTGCTCAAAGTGCTCACGCCAGCGCTCGACTTTGGCCAAGTTGTCAGCAATAAAGCCGCTATTCACGTCGCGAACGGTCACTCAGCGTAGAGGGCCTACCGCTAACTCGGCGGATCAGACGATAGAGCTTTCGAGTTTCATCAACGATCGAGACCCGTTCCATGGAGGTCGCTGTTTCAGCCCAATATTGCTTACGATCATCCGTGGACGACTTTTTCCTCATCTTCCGAAGTTGGAGAAAGCAGTCATCGTTGCGGGACCTGGCTCTAGCCGTCTGAGCAGACAACTGCAGGGTTCTTCCGCTGATCCAGTCACTGCGGTGTCGCTGGGTGTATCCAAGGATTTTCTCGGCTGTCCCATAGACTGTCTTCAGTGACGACCACTGGTTACTGTCATTCCCGTCAGCTCGGATTGTAAAACAGGACCGGATTTCTCTGCTTAGGGCCTCGGCAGTGCTGGCTTGCTGGAATTTTGTGACATCGAAGCGTCTAGGACGTGGCATTTTTGGCGCAGATGAGAGATGAACTTTCAAGGGTGTACGGACGAGGACATGGTCCGACCCATGGGCGTTACCAGTCTCGGCACCATGCATCAATCTGCTATAGTGAACCCAGCTGCGGAACCTTGAACTGACTAGTATGTAGTCAATATGACTGGCCGTATGACCGTCGTTTGAATACCAAATCAGCAGATATTTTTTGCGATGCTGGAAACATGTGTTGGTGACAAGCAGTCGGTTTCGATCAGCAAAGTTCAGCAATCTCTCACCATTTTCGCATCGGGAGCCAAGCCCAAAGCGGCCACGAAGATGACTGGTTGTGGGGTCGCCAGGTCCAGTTCGATCATTCCAATCACCAGCAACAATCAGCAGATCGCGGCGGGGCAGTCTTTTAACTAGCACTTGCAACTGCCTGTAAAAGGCCTCTTTATCGCGCTGTTGAGCAGCCGAAGTTGGTGCGTACACAGAGACGATAGAGATGTTCGTGAAGTGGTTCTTCCGTCACACGTAGGCCATCCGATCATTGACTGGTTCCCAAGCAAGTAGCGCGAGGTCCGCTTGTTGCGATAAGGCGATCGTCACACCGTGTCGACCAGAAGAATCGCGCGGGCCGTTGTGGTACAGGGTAAAGTGTGATTCGACTGCAGGGATCTTTATTTTGCGGGAGCCTGATTTGTAACGCCCCTGGACTTGAACAGAATTGTTTGAGTGCCGTGACACTTTTGGCACGCGGACCTAGGATGGAGATGGCGCAACCGCATGTTGGTGATGATGACCGGTGTCCCTTTCACTCTCTTCCGCCGATCCCTTCCCCCGCTCCGTATCGTGAAGTAACGCTCGTGTCGCTCCCCTCGCTACATCGGCACCTCCCTCGGCCCTTCCCTGCAGTTGCCCACAGCGCTGCATTTCCCACCGGTTAATGAGCTGACATGTCGGTATCGCCTCTCCACCCAGACAGGTTATTTTATGGCTGTAACTCATTCCACCTGTACGAGTAACTATTGTTATTATACGTATCTCCCATGACCGTCTTGTTATACTATACCGTATCCCATTCCTGACGTACCATCTTCTGCTGTGTGCGAATGAGTATTCAGAGATGTTAACGACTCTGTTCAGATCTCTCTCCTCCAGGATATTCTTCTCAGCGTTTCCTTATCTTGGTGTGTGCTACCCTTGACGTCCTCGGCCGCTACAGAGTCAAGGAGTCGAAATTCAGACAGACAGCAGACATCCACGTTGTACTGATAAAGACTGCGTGCGGTCAGACTTTGGGTACCGGAGTCCAGGAACGTTCGTACATTCCAGCATCAAATACCGAGAGTCCGTCCACGATTGAGTAGCCCAGGTCGCATACTATTCGCCAGCACCACTGGACCGGGGTTGCAGAGCGCGTCGGTTCCCACGGACGCCGTAACATGGGTCGTAATACTGTGATCGGATATATTTCGTGAGGTTTCTTGGAAATTTCGGATACGGGCGGGCCCTCAACAGCCGATCTGATCGTTTGTTTGAGGTTGTCTCCTCTAGCGCTTTGACTTAAAAGCCTAACCACAAGGCAGCGGTGGCAAGTAAACATATTTAATGGCGGTTTACGGTCGCCGTGTCGCAATGCCGTCATTGGGTTTTGCGGCATTTTATAAGGCTTTCAGCGTGCCAGACCTCAGCCCACCGCACCCTGGTAGCAATGTCGCTGCTGGTCCGCAACTGCTTATTCATCAGACCTGAGTCTGCTTATTTCGCAGCTAACCTTCACTGAAGGTCGTCCCACTATCCGCCACCTGTGGATGCGCCGGGCAGCCAGCAGCTAGGCTAACTGGCAACCCGTCTTCCCGGAAGTTAATTTAAGGGAAATGCCTCACTGTCTAATAGAAAATGCAATAGAATTCTTGTGAATCCGAACTGCTACTGAAAGTACCATGAATGGTTGTGATTGATAATAACCAATAACGGCTTGAGAAGAATGAAAAAACCTTAGTTTTGTTTTTTTTGTTTGACGGTGTAACTTAATGCCAGTGCATGACACAAGACTTGTCGTTCAACTCTTACATGACTTCGTAATCAACAGAACTCCACTTGATTAGAAAACCATCACCTTAGCCCCCAGAAACAAACAAGTCTACGGCGACCATATTTCTGCGGATTGAAATTTTAGAATGAGGCACTAGACACAAATCATTTTAAAGTCAGCTTCTGGATACCCTTTAATTAAAGGGCAAGAAAATAATGTATCTTTTACGCACCAACTTTAAATGCCATGCGCATACTGAGATACGATCAAAAATTCTGTGCTTGGTATCCCCACCAATTTTGAGAATGCTAAAGGCTACTCGTCTTGTTTATTTGCAGTGTATACTTTTTAACCGGAAAAATGCAAATCTCATTTTTGCGCGACACTTTTTAGTCGGATTTGTCTATAACCGATTAGGATAAGCCGGGTTTATACACTTTAAAAGGATCAAGCGGTAATATTGTTTTTCTAGATATGGGTTTAAACAATTTCGAAAAGATTTGCAAAATAACAAACATTGGACTCGATACAGGTTCCATGACGATTTGCCTACTAAATAAATGCTCATATGTTGGATTTTTAAGAGACGGAATGCAAACTGCCGAAAGGATGGTTCACGACTAACGCTACTCATGAGGTGGTAATAGCACCTATAAGTGCACTTTAACGACCACTTACGCTGCCGTTTGTCATGCAGAAATTACCAATAATACATGCCTTAGTCGGCCAGATATAGAATGAACGATCATTTGGTTTAGGATAGAATCTTACGACATTTTCTTCTACCGTCTCGCTTCCTACGCAAGCAATCCCGTATGAAGATTGGAATGCCAGTCAGACCTAGGGAGCTAGCAATCTAACCACTATCTTATCAGTAATGGTGGCGACTTCAGCAGATGAATCGTGTCTTGCATATAACTTGCTCATACATTATCAGTTCGCAGAACCTGTATTAGGGAGGCTAAATGCGCACTCTGTAGACAGCATAGAGCTCTAGCTTAAGGAGTGTTTACCCGAAACTGTAAACTGCGAACTAGAAGATGTTGGGTTATTAGTTTAGGGTAACATGCCTGTTGAAATCTTTATTTTTAGAGCACGAGGGCATTGATAATGGCCGAGGGAAAGGGCCAGAAGAAGGGCAAATCCCCGAAGCCTGGAGCCAAGGTGAAGCAAAAAATTATTTCACATTACTCATCTTATTCTAGCCAGAATCGCCACTAGTAAAGCTACTAAGGGCCTGCCTGAAGGAATATGACGCCAAGTGCATTCAGTTTGAATGCTCCCCATGTACGACCATTCGTGACGCTTTTCGATCTGGAATCGACGAAGAGAAGCCCATATTGAGTGTATGTTGGTGGACTCTAGCATCTTAACTTTATTATCTGGAATGTTCTGTACAGTTTGTGATGGATCCCAAGGACCGCCGGAAAGTTGAATACTGGAATGACAAAAAATTTACAAAGTACTTTGAGGAGGGCGGCGAAGAGGGTCTCGCCTCAAAAAAGAAAAAGAAGAAAAAGAAAGCTTCGAAACCTGAAAAGCCACTAGTCAGGCTCCTACCCTTCATTGACACCCTTCGAAATCATCGTTATTGCCAAATCAAAGAGTTATTTGTGTGGGATGTTTACGTAGACCATAGCGACATGATGTGTCTGGTAATCTCGCATGCCAGTGAAACAAGTGAGACTCTTTCAGGCAAGTATGCTTCTCAAGGGTTGCTATGACCTTGAGCTGATTGAACTGGTGGACTGTTTTATCAATCAGAAGGCGCTGGATGTATTTGCCCCAAGTGTCAACCATACGCGGACTCTGTCAGACTTGATTTTGGACTTTAATGAGTAGACAGTATTAAAAAGCAGATTACACGCCTTTTCAGGTTTGGTGACAGTGGCTGTAACGTGTTGTGTGAAGGCCTGGCTAACTGCCACTGGCTTATTCGCCTTAGCCTTTGTTTCTGTGATTTGCACAAACAGAGCGGAATATGGCTGGGAAATTTGATTGCTGAGACCTCGATCAGGTGAGTCAGAGAAGCTTTTCACCGAAAATAACAAAATACTTTGGGCAGTACTACAGACATGCATCTCCGAACAGAGCTTAGTTTTGGAATTGAAAGCGGTTGTTTGAAGGCACAGGAAAACTCAACTGCAATGAAAGTTGCATAATTTGCAACCGCAATCTGTCCAAACGCACGTACTGCATACTAACTAACTTCTGCTTGACTCCCCAAAGTAGCCGCAATGGCTTCTTTTCCACCAAATTTGTATCCTTTTTCCGTCATAACAACCCCTTTTGATAGTGCTCCCATTCGGGCTGATTGGCCTCATTATATCGATGTATTCACTTAAGTAGATTTTGGACTTTTTGAAAATTTAGACCGTTGTTATTTTTGAGGTTGCGGTAATCACTGAGTATTGCGGGTAAGGATAAACATCTTTCAAAACCATCCGACAAAAGACTACGTCCGATATCAAGTAACTACTTGAATAGTTTGGGTTCGTTTCATTGATTTTCCGTGCCGCCTTTCTAGTTTTTCACTTTTTCCTGCTGTAAGAGACTTGACTTAATGATTGTGATGGTTAAGGTACGACTACTGCCTTAGCTACCGCTCTCTTATCTCTCCTGCCGGGCCGCTTAAACACAAGGTCCGGTCATGCAACTGGACTCTGGTTTTGCTCTCCCAGAGCTGTATACGCAGTCAACTACCAGGACAGACACGCTCTTCTGGGCCCAAGTTGACGCTGTCAGCACATGCCCTGGCGGCGACTGTTGATCACTATCACGGTTGGGTGACTTTTACAGAATAATTCACTCATTTTGGTGTCCACGTCTTTCCTCCCAACATGAGACTCGAGTTGCTGATTGCGGTGATTATGGTGAATATAGTGACGCAATATAGGGCAATGGAGTAGAATTAGACGTTAACTTGTGATTTTGAAATTGAGGGTTCGTGTCACAAGTTTATAGAGCCTTACGTACTGTTTGACAAATGTCTACGACGGTTCCTTTGTCACCTGTTGGGATTTATAGCATCGTAGGGGGGAGCGTTACGGTTGACATTATGATAGACCAACGGCTGGGGTTGGCGTTAACTGTAGCCCAGGGGTTTGGGCTAGGATTAAGCGACCAAGGATGAGGTTGTCGAGAATATCAAGGTTATGATTGCGGTTTTGCTGGAAGCGAATCTAGCCCTAGCCATATCCCAAGCGAATGGCATTTATCTCCTAATCCTGCCGCCAATGATAATGACTCACTCTTAACCATAACCTTAGTCTTAAATTTTAACCTTATTTCTAATCATGACAATCAAGTCAGTTTTTGTCCGTAAATCTTACTGCAACTACAACCTTAACCCCAAAGCTATCCGCAATCTTAGCCCTAGCCTATATATCAACCCAGCTCCGATCCTAACCATAGGCTCAACCCTAATCCCTGATAGTAGGTCTAGCATAAAGCTATCTTTTACGCGAGACTCGCAGGAAGTTTGGAGGAAAAGCCTAGTTGGAATAAAGTGTGAGCAAGTTGCCAGAAGGCACGCAAAGCGGCTTCTTACTGGGCACGTTAAACGGACGGAGACATCTTAAAGTATACCTTTGGTTCGAATTTTTGATAAAAAAATAACAGCGATGTACTTATCTTTGTCTAACCGCTTCCGAGTTTGACTACGCTCCTTCTAAATGACCAATAAATTCATACACGATGGAAAACACTGACGCGTATATTTTAATAACCCACACAGGCAGACTTTTCTCAAGCTTGTTTCCTTATTCCCTTTATTTGATACGGGGGTCCATTCCAATTTACCGGATGTACTTTTCTTGCAGATCCTTAGTCTAGCATTTCAGATTTCGGAAAACCACTGGTGATTTCACAAGTGGTTTGGATGCGCGATTACGACGATCATAGTCCTTCCTCCATCAATTCTGCAACGACTTTTCGGAAACATACTTATTACACTCGACGCCGCGGATAGAACCACCCTTCCTATCGTCTACTTCTTAGCAATGCATAAGTTAGCTTGAATGAGCTCCTTCTTGTTCATACTGGTCAGTGGACTGTGATCACCAGGGTAATCCATTCTTTTTTCTTCCGATGACAGGGAGTTATTCCTCGATGGAAACCACCTCGAGGCAGAGGGTGCGATCGCCCTCTTAACGCAGATCTCAGAGGCCGCAGTCAATGAGGGCATTGAGAGAGAACGAGCGGCACAACTTAAACTCGAGCAAGCGGAGGCAGCAAAGAACGGTAAGACTGAACCGCCCTTGCGAATGAAAACCTCGGACGTTTTGTGGATTGTACGATTCTTTACTAATTTGGTGCGCTAGCCTTTGACGAATACCCGTTGTCTAGTATGATCAGGCTTCAGGTTCTCCCCTACTCGCTCACCCGCACGCGTCAGGGTTTGCACGATCTTTATGTCCAGTCACCGTAACCATTATTGTGGCTCTCGTGTACATCAGGATATGCGAACCAGAGAGGCTGGCTGTTCAGCCAGCGGCCGGGCCTATGTGTTAATTCCTGTATGCGTTTGCTACCAGTTGCTTGTGTACTTTGATAAAAAAAAACTATCCACTCGAATTTGTTTTATTAGATGACGGCTTCGAAGAGCCCAGTTGTCATAAACCGTATACATCTCTAAAGCCATCACGAACTCATTTTTGCAGCCCAATAGGGTCCTTCAAATGTATGCATGAGGTGCGGGTTTTTGTACTTGGCGCACGAGGTCTCAATTTAGTGATATTCGAACCAGCGGGGGCCATGCTGAAGTTAGACACACATCTTGGATTTGAGGGAAACTTAAATAGGGTCTCAACGAAAAGAAATTACATGATATTTACATCAAACCGTTCCGCAGCCACAAGGAAGAGGTACGACCTGGATGGCGGAGGAGAGGCTACAACTCCATCATCTGCTCCCGACAACGGACAGCCAACTCCAAATGCACAAGTTACGGCAGCTGAGAACCAATCAGCTTTTGTCTTGGGCAGTGAAAGTGAATTCGGCACCAACACGAATGCCAAAAAGGGTAAGGACGACGACTCTGCCTTCCTAACCTCGTCGGGTTTTGATACTGATGATTCAAGTTCGCGTAAGCCAAGAACGGCGTCAAGAAAGAAGTCCAAAGGTAAGTCGAAGACCGTCTGGTTTGAACTTCTATGTGGACTTATTGACATCCGAGTGTATTACAAAAATTGTCCTACTTAGTAGGCGACCATCTCGTTCCTCCATATAAAACTGTCTTCTACTAGCCTCAAAGTGTAGTAAACGCACAACTTGAACCAAGCCCGTTAATACTTACTTATCCCAGTCTGAATGTTATTCGGCCACTCTTCAGCCGTCAGGCTGAAGAGTGGCCGAACAAATTCTGTTAGCACCGCGCTGCCCCATGGCCGGCCAGTTAAGCCAACCCACAGCCCGACTCTACAGTGAACGAAATGGAAAAAAAGGAAGTGTGATCGTGGGAACAACACTTATGTTCGCCCGCCGTTCCGGATTCCCACAGTGGGCATCCGGAGCGTTAGGCGACTAAACGTTCCTGTTCCAGCGATCGCTGTGTGGCGTCTAAAGTAGTGAGTGAACACAGCGTCGCAATAATCACGAACCAGTCCCGCCTTGTGAGAGAAGGGGAAAGACCATTAGAAATAATGTATTCTGTACTGAGGCTCAGTGGTCGTCAGAGGTCCCGACGCGCGCGCGCCTGTTCGTTAGGGTAGTGTGGCCGTGAGTGAATGAACGTCACATGAGAGTCAGTCAGTGTCAGCTTGGTCAGTCGATTGAGTGACGGTGGAGTTTGCGGGTGCCTGTAGTTGGGCGATCATCGGGCCTGAATTTGCTCATGTTATGGTGCTCAGGAGCCGTGATCGCATGATTCCTAGCGCGAGATGGGTGCCAGAGGTGGAAGGCATACTTTCGCACGAGGCGCTCCAGCATCTTCATCTTCCCAGCTGTTTCCCCCAATGTTGGCATTCGTTATAGGTATGCATTCCTAATAACGCCTGCCGGACTCCGATCTAGCCTATGTGTTGGTCCAGCGCATATACCGCGCGGCCCGTTTTAGGGGCACACACACACACATCCTGGGTAAGGATCGGGTGAAGGGCCCCAAACACACACACACACACACACGACCAACCAAAGGTGCCTCTCTTACGGCCGAAGGACCCCGAGCACCTGTGACACACTAAGAATATCTGCTATACTTATTTAAGTGGGTTTTAGTCCGACACGACTATTTCGATTTGATGTTTCACCGTAGAAGGTTGGGTTATCTGCTGTAGACAGTCTGGTGCATTATCTACAAATGACCTCAGTTCAGAGAGTTGAGAAGCGATCGTTGTAGACACTTCATGTTTGTTTTGTCTAACTGTCCTGCTTAATTTCGGTTGCTTTATGTCTATGCATTAAAACTTTTGCGCTTCGCACTCTGACCTACCGACACTTGTCCTGCTGCTCTGCTAAGGGATCCCTTACTTCCCATAACTTGCCTTGTATGCAGAATACGCCTTTTCTCAATCATCATCTCCAACATGCAATCATTTCACAAGTCACTGCTTTATTGAGTGAGGCTGTGCTTAGTTAAACAGCCTTAGGATAAGGACGCAGAGGAGCGTCTGAAGGATTTTCAAAAGTTGGAGATTTCTCAGAAGTCCAAGAAACCAAATCCATCCAGGGTATGGACCACTGAGCGCCAAAATAATATCTAAGGGCTCGCTACGAATAGGGAAAGTGTTGTCCAAATAACTTGTATTATCCCCGAAGAGGTCAGAAATTCAGCAGTTAGAATTAATGTTCTCCTATTTCTTATATGGATGATTAAACGGAAAAGTGGATCTAGCTTTGCGATGGAAGAAAATGGAAGTTCCCGGTCCCTTATCTATTGAAATGGTCAGAGAAATTACACTTAATTGGGGTATCTCTGAAGAGAACTTCAAAGTCACCAAAGCCGCAGAGGTTTAAAACCATGAAGTTATTTAGGGAAGGAAGTGAGCTTCGAAAATTGAACCTGATTATAAGTGACATTGCAGAAGTTATATGAAATCATCTCTGCATAAGCAAATGGAACGTCTAAAATACAGAAGAGACCTATGTGTTCTATAGAATTATGCCCCATTATGTTCTAGTATGGCCGGACGAAGACATACAGAATACCTGCAGTAAGACGGAAGTTAGTAATTCGAGTGACATTATTTGTCCGTGATATGCCATGGACTCCTCGAGAATGCCCCCAGGATGCTTAGAAGATCAGCTGAGATGACTTCTGTAGGAGAAAAATTGTGTCCAGTGGTCCATATTCAACTGAAACGTGTATGCATGCACATGCGATACCGTGCAAAATGGTTTAAAGAAATATCGAGATGTCAAAGTACGCGGGGACCTGCGCGTCATGTGTTGCTTTCGATTGACGGCGTCCCTGGATATTCTAGTGGCAGATTAGAAAAGATGGAGATTGGACACGTTATTTCTCCGTTATTATACACGGGAGATGGTCTGCTGATTGAAGTGTCATCGTCGTTGCAAATAGGCTCCGCGAGGGTCCATACTCAAAGGACGTATTTTTCACCTTCCGACCTCCCAAATAAAAAAAGAGCGATAAAAATGGGTAAAACGTTTAGATGGGACATTGCTGTGGTAAAGTTTGAAAATATAGCTAATCTCCACGGCGCGGTGTGGCATTGCAGAGGGTGCTATAATTTAGACTTTTTCCAGAAGCTGAACATTCCGGGAATAGCCGAAGGGGAGAAATTAGAGATGGACACTTCATCTTTTGTGTAAAATTTTCGGGGAATGGCTGGTGAAGATGTTGGGGAATTCGGTAAAATCGATGGTGAAAATTCAGAAAAAAACGTAATCGAGTCACTCTAGAAGATACAATCAGCGTACTGTATCAGATTTTGCGGATCCAGACGTTGCCGTAGGTTAGGCAGATAAACTTGACCCAAATGTAATTAAACCCGCGTCATCCTATGGGGCCTAGCAGCTCAGGAGGCTAGAGCGTTAGCTGTACTAAAGCCTTCCCCTTGCTGTCATGGGTTTGAATCCCACCGAGACACCGATTTTTTTCTCAATAGGGTCAAAATAAATTATTTGAAGTCTGCCATAACACATATGAGATACAGATTGTATCACTGAGGGAGTTTTTAGGGCTTCTGATGATTCTGACGAGAATGTCGACAAGAGATCTTTGCTTTTGTGCGATTCAACGACCTGCGTCTTACTGATAGCTCGACTTGCAGCCCGATAGTCTCTTGCTTTTATTTCAATCTGAAGACATATACGAGCCATGAGAATGGTACAACACTACTCTTCCACTCCAGTAACAGTCATGAGCTCGACAGACATGGTCCTTTGCAAAAACCGTCCGAAAATGAAACAGCACATGTCGCGGGTCTTTTAGAAGCGTTCTTCACGAACATTATTCCTCATCCGAATCAATTGAGTCACTGCTGAAAAAGCACAGGTAGAAGGAGGAGGAATAGACCTAATAGGGTGATTTAAGTGACTGAACGGCGAACAGACGTTGCAGCTTGTTGCATGGCCTTGAAAGGAAGGATTATGGACTTGCCAATGGAGCTGCACAAGTAAAAGTTCACAGCCACTCTCTGCAAAGCTCTGAGCTGTCTTGTTCTTTGAGCTCTCTTCCGCGCCCCCACCCTCCACTCCTGCAGCTTTACGCCTTTATAAATTATCTTGGGAATTTTACAAGTCCTTTCATTCCTACAAGGTAATTGACATAATCGAGCTCATTTCCTCGTTTGGAATCCGAGGCAACGAAGTCAAACTCACCTTTTCTTTCCTATTGTAGGCGTTTGAACTTCCGTCACCAGAAATGATGTTTTGTTTTTGCTATTATACGGCGTTGCAAAATTTCATTTTCGTTTCTGTTCTAAATTTCTTTGTTTCACATGCCATCCAAATGCTTTCCAATCTTGATTGCGGTCTTTACTACGATAATGCTTTAAAACTTCCCTTCTTCGGGACTAAATTTACTTTGTTCGTTGTTTTGGTGGACAAACAGATTTTACCTGCCGCACCAGTTTACTATTAATTGCTAAGAAACTCCGAAGGGTTGCAAACGGCGTGGACATCTTCCCAAATTTATCCTTTAGTCCAGCTGGCAGCTTTTACGAATTTTCTGCAGAGGCTTTCGTGAGCATGTGATAAGCCGCACTTTCGTATGTGACCATGTATCGTTTGGACTTGCCATTCAGACATCTTCCTATACTAGTTGCGCGAGAGTGAGGAATTACGGGACAGGATGGACCGGTTTACCTTGAGGCTACCGCGTCAGATTAAAATGTTACATGTGTGTCGTTAGATTAGAAAGAGTTGACGACTGTCAGTAACCAGGATAGGGTTGTTCCAGCCTGCCCGTCTCTGCGGCTATGTTCATTTCTCGTGACGAGCGGCTTGTTAACTCGATTATATCTTTCTACTAACACGTTCGCAGTAGCAACATATATTTGATTTGTTTATTTTATGATTGTGGGGTAGGCACGGGCGATAAAAAAGGCAGCAAAAAGAAAAGGAAGATGCCTCCTTCTGGTCCGCAGATAAGCCATTTGCATCTTGCCGAGAATGGTATCAACCACATGGGTCGTGGAGGCAACTTTGCTCCAGTTCGTTGCATGCAGCTCATCAAAGAGTAAGCACTTTTAAGTTTTTTTCGACACTACCAATATAACTAAACAGAAACTAAGAACTTACATTTTTTATTTTTAAATTGCGCCAGTCGTAGATGTTGTGTAAAGTTATTTATAGTACAGTCGAAAAAACATGACGTTAGCTATGCTGTAAATTAAAAAGTAATAAGAACTAGGTTGCAGTTTACAGTGACAAATATGATGAGTTAGAAACTGAATGATAAAAGCGGCTCACCATGACCTTTCTGAACACAGTTTCTGACTTTGTGTACAGCTTACTTGTGTGGCACATGTACTATACTCTCTCAGTTCTCCTCAAAGGGCAGTTATCGTGCAACGTTTACTAAGAAAAATTCTGCTGATAAAGTGAATAACTTGGTGTCCGAATCTGCTCCAGTTTCGGCCATACTTTCCATTATTCAAGCAAGCCTCTCAAAAATCAAGTAATACCAACAAAAACATTTGTCTATCACTCATTAACTTTTTGTTTTAAACATTTAAAAAAGTTCGACCAGACATTTCAGCCAGTTTACGATGTCCACCACTGACATCCGGCTGTTCAGTTCAGAGTTTAGATTTACATTATTAGTCATCATCTTGTTTGTGTGAGTTCGCTGTGGGCAATAAGAAAACTGACTCGATGGTCGGACTGATACGTGTTGGGCACTTAGATCCAACGATAAAACACCGAGTCAAAGCGCTTAAAAGTCGGTTATTGGGTAGCAAAAGTGTACAGATAACTTTATCGAGCGGATATTTGTTATATAAAGCCCAACGATTTCCATAAAGAAGAATTCAGCTGCAGTTTATGAGTACTTTGTCTGCTTATCACCGACTGCAACCCTTAAAATATTCACCGGGCCAACATCTTTAAATAAGGTGAAAGTACACACGAGCGGGAAAAAAGTGTACTAAATGCCAACTGGGTCTGTATTTTCCGATTTTAATAGTTGTTGTTTGATAAGTGCGTAATTACTTTTATAACCAAATAAATATCTGACTTGCCCTTACATCCTTTTTTTGCTAGGATCATAAAGAACTCTAAAGATCTCCAAGAGATCGACCTTTTTGGCAACGAAATTGGTCAAGTTGGTGGCCGAATACTTCTTGAAGGCGTGTTGGGACGCATTGACAACCGGCTGCCAAAGATCGGTCTTCGAGTTAGCCATCTACTTAACCAAGATACCTACGACACAATCTGCAAGCTTGCACCTGGTCCAAAACTCAGGAAAAAGAAGAATTCGCGCCGCTAAAGAAGTTTTTTTCTCTTGTCCAACTTGTTATCTGAGCTACGTTTTTGATCATTTCTCAGAATATCTTTTCAAAACTTCGAAAGGCAGTGATATTTCAGGTACATTTTGAAATGCCTACTTCATGGTCTTTGCTACCTCTTGTAAGGGCCTGCGATCAAACGATTAATACAGCTGTTAACTGTCAAAATCCTGCCGCACATTCTTATGAATCCTCAAATTTGCCGAGCAGATCATACGTTGACACAAAGTGTGCATTCTATGCAGGCACCAAGGGAAGAAACATATATTTCTACGTAATTCCTTTTGCGAGTGCCTTAGTTACAAAATCCTCACGCTGTGCATTCGATCATGGTAACCCTGCAAAATGAAAGTTCTCTCGAAAAAAACTCATCTTGCATTATTATTCCAGCCACAGTGAAATAGCCTCAGACGAATTAAATTAGTACGACAAATATGTAAGTTTTAACGGCATACTTTAGCCCTGGTAGCAAAGAAAGCCAGAAAATATACGGAATTGTCGGTCAAAATGAATATAATAAGCATTCTTTAGTGGTATCTCTACGAAGTTTCATGCTTTCTTCATCGAAGATTAAGTCGTCGCCTTGGTGACGTCCTTCGGAAGTTAATATCAAGCAGGATCAGCGTACGTTAAAATAAGCAAACAAAGAGCCTCAATTCGGCAGATTACCGGACCGGTGCCCTTTTAGGAAGCCGTAATTTTGTCAGATCTAATTATTTTCCGGAATCCGATCTTAGTTCCCGACCACCAGTCGAGAAAAGTTTCTATAGGGTGGTCGTTAGTCATGTTTCAGTGTCATCTGGCGGAACTCACTCAGATTTTCCTACAAAGGGAGTCAGTTGTGCACAAAAAGCGTTTATTCTCGTCAGTCTTTCGCAGGAAGTCGTGTCGTATTTAAATTTTTTGTTGGGAACGAGAATATGGGCCTTTTTACAACAGGTGGTTATGAGCGAAACCTTGGGTCGGATAGCTATTCGTCTGTGCTAATTCTAACATTAAAACTGACCCCCCTGAAATGTAACGCAAGGTCACCTCCAATACAGGAGGTTCCATGTTCCTGTCAAATTTTGCGTCGAGGCAGGATATCATTTGATTTTAAAAATTCCAATTCCTTCATCATTTAAAACAAAATCTGCTATTCCATTTACGCTTGTGGCTTGCAGATTACATACGGTATACTTACCATCTAAGGCAAACATGCAGCCTCTTTAAGCCGTTAAAAGGGAACCATCCAGTGCATTAGACGTGGGTTGGGTGGACTGTGATCTAAAGGCGGAATTGGTAAAATTGCAGGTGTGACTCTACGTTAGGGAAAAGTTGACCAATTTAAAGTTTCCGTTAGTTGAAAACCTGCCTGAAACTGAGATATATCCTTTCTCCAGACCCACAATTTAATTGCAATGCCATTCCCTAAAGGTCAGTACCAGAGGGGATTTTTGTGTGTTCTTTCAATAAGATACAATGAACTTTATGGAGGCATCAGTGGCTATGGAAAAGAATGCATGCAAGTTGTAATTTTTCGTCAAGCGTAACTTTTTCCGAGTGTGTGAAATGACATGCATTCAGAAGCGTGCATACTTGCATAGATCAAGCAGCATTGGACGATGTCGCATGATAATCAGTACTACAAACTTACCCAAGTAATCCCTCCCAACAAAACCATATTTTCGATTTTGGGTCATCATTTGGTGCGTGTGACCGCCTATTGTATGAGTGACGAATGCTATTATTACATTGACCAAGTTGGTAGTTTGTCGAGAGGCATAGTGTGCATGGCCACCATCTCTCTCCATGGTGAGTTTTTGGGAATCCTTCGTTGAAGACTGTCATGCTGTTGGGTTTCTATGTCCTCGTTGCAATGTTATATGCGGGAAGCCTCCATACCGATAATCGAATTAAACCTCCATGATGACTGTGCCATTATCCACCAGTGTGCTTGCCCGCACCCGCCCGTTTTTTACCCACATGAGGCCCATTTTCTTCCATCTCCCTTAAACAGCTGCATCGACTTTGTATGTAGACTTCGGCTTCTTCACTTCTTTGCAGTATTGTCTGTCGTACTCTTCTCAGCTGCTCAAAAGGAGTCAAGGTCTCTTAGTGACGAGGAAGAAGAGTTGAGCGTCCAAAAAGTGGGCTATTGGACTAGAAATCGGGTGGTAGGTCGCTGACTTGCAGCCGCCTACCGAATTCTGTACAGGCCGAAGCACATAACTCAGCCTCCCTCACTGATGAACAGCACTACTGTTCACGTGGCCATTTGTCGTGGTACAAGGCGCAGCTGAGTAATTAATTACGAAGCTCAAATTGCTTTTTTGTTTCTGTTAGTATCAACGGGGGGGGGGGAGTGGACTCGAGAACCGGTCAGAGTGTTTGCTTTAATAAATCATTATTCCATTTTCATTGCTTTCGAGGAAGGCGTTTTCGAGATACGTATCTCCCCATGGGTTATTTAGAACTTTGCCCCATTTCTCCAACTTAGGGGTCATTCGGTGGAGCAATGGGAAAGAGTAGCATTGCTTCACATCTCTATCGAGCGCGGGAATGTGAACCTCCGTATTGCAGACTCCGCATCCCAACTTTAACCATAACCCAAACTCTCATAACCTTAACCTTCCCAGTCATAGCTTTACTCCTAACACTGATTCCCGAAATCATATCACTAAGTACAACCCTAACACCAGGCCTAACCCCTTAGCATTTAGGACAAGGCCGCCTCTATTACGGAAGAGAGTCCGTATTCCTGTGCCAAACTAACAAGTCCTATGGGCAACTGTCTGCAGTATATTTTTTCCTACTACTGGTCTGATCATTTCCTCATGAAAAAGCTGGCACATAAAGGACACTCGGCAAGGGTATGGTTTGTACCCGGGATCAGCAACAAATAACCCGAGGACCCTGTCTAACGGGAATGGTGGTAATGGGAGTTATACGGGTGGGCTTTCGGACACACACAAAAGTAAATCGAGGAGATAAAAACAAGAGAATAAGTAAATAACATTGAAAGCCTTTTAATGCACTTAGAAGGTAAACGGTAAGTAAGCGCACAAATTCGAAAAACTAGCCAAAAACGGTAGTCAGGGAAATTCAGGCAAATGAATAGACTGCCGTCAACTGAGTAACTGAAGCTCAGGTTTCAAGGGAATTAGCAGCCAATGGGAATTGGCCGCGGGCGTTAACCGAAAGCGCAAATAACGCATACTGAGAGCTACACCAGGAGATACAATAACTGTCAGGAATTTACAAAAAATGCAAAACGAGGGACAAGGGGAGGTATAACACGGGAAAACAGTAACCGAAAAACACCTACTTAAGTAAATGAAGCAGACAGTCTTGCATACTATTAGGCCTACCTTGGGTATAAAGCATACCATTACCGGGTCTTTTGTCGGAAGAAAAGTTGTCCCTCATTCTACCAAACCGTCATGGATAGGGTTTCGGACACTGCAGCAGACTCGTTCGGCTTCACAGAAAAGCGACTTTGGTATTTTTTCCAGGGATTAGGTCGCACAAACAGAACTCGACCTTTTTGCCCTTTTCGCGGACCTGACGCCATTGTGCCTTTCCCGAGTTTTATTGTCTTGGTAGTTTGGCCGCTACACTCAACGTATTCTTCCCTCACAGGCATGCGGACGTCGTACAGGTGGAATAATCGAGTAATGCCTGTCCTGTCAACACAAATATATGAATGGGTCAGGGCGATGGCTGAATTTGCTTCGAGAATTAGGACAAGTCAGAGCGACTTGATGCAAGAATTGACTGGCGTTCTGAAGTTGAGAGAGAGAGATAAGCCTGTAAGCGGCAAAGAATGGTCAAATCGTATAAATGTTCAACACTAACCTTGTGCAGGCAGCGGAGTAAAGCGTCAGGACTGCTTAAGGAGGGCGAGGTGAGGGGCAGAAATTTCAAGGGCTTGATAGTCCATTCCGATTTCAATTCGCAGGAGGTTGGATCTTCCGCATTAGGCTCCACGGACGTTCAACTCTCAGTAGTAGTTTTGTTATACCGTAGAATGCACATCGGCCACTTCTCGAAAGGGGATTCCGACCGTGGGCTAAATCAAAAGGGGATAGAGGGTTTTCAGATCTCCTTAATGACAGGTATCTCAGTCGGACACGGACATATCTACTCTTCTTCTTCTTTTTCCTCCTCC
Organism: Spirometra erinaceieuropaei; assembly: GCA_902702965.1. NCBI lineage: Eukaryota > Metazoa > Platyhelminthes > Cestoda > Diphyllobothriidea > Diphyllobothriidae > Spirometra > Spirometra erinaceieuropaei. The sequence continues at coordinate 1,009,218 of CACRXP010000116.1, forward strand.
TACTCCTCCTCCTGAACTATGTTACAAGACCGCCAGTACCAGAGGGATGTTGGCAATAGAGACTTTTTAGGCGATGAAACGTAGTGCTCTTGGATGCAACAAGAGAAAAAAATGGTACTTGCGTGGCGTACTCTTTCTAATGCATTAAAAAGACACTGTAGGAGGATAATCCAGGGGAGTTTCACATACTCATTCCCTGGCAATTTCTCAAACAAATGCGATGAGCCGAGTGTTCGAAGTCTGATTCTACTGAGAATGCATATAAAAACGCTCTTCACGAAGCTCGGGGGGTCGCAGCACCAAGGTGATCATTTCTCGGCGTTGTCAGACCATGTTAACTAGACGCTGGTAGCGCTGTGCATGTTGTCCTTAAACCCGAACGACCGTACACTTCACATCTTAGTTAGCCCGCCCAAAACTAGTCTTGGGCATGCCCCCAGCAGCCTTAGTCTGTTTGTGAGCTGCCCAATGAACCGCTTCTACGGACGATCTAGGACTGGCCGTTTGCATACATAAGCACATGCGTAATCCGAGCCTGGTTTGGCCGTGCCTTTTTGCCAACTAGTTAGTTAGACTGTCCAAAAGATCCCAAATTCGGAAACGCCCTCAGAAAACTAATATAATAAGCCAATATCGGAGGCCGCATTTATGTACCCCCTCAAGCGACTGGTTGCTTGCTCTTAAGGAACAGATTACTAATTAGCTCATTCAATTTACTCCCACTGATTCGGATAACTATCGGACTTGCGTTTAACTGATCGCTTCTTTATAAATGGGGATAGCGATTTGCTAGCGAGTACTTAAAATAGGCGCAAGTAAACGGTCATTTAAATGTTAGGAGGAGGCACAGATTGAATTCATAAGTTTTAGAATTAATTCGGGTAACAATTGGGAGATAGCACCCAAAAAATTCCGTTACCGATGAGAATATGCCGGAGGACTACATGAGTGTTCGTCCACAGGCTGATGAAATGAATAAAATAAGAGTATTTTACAGAGGGCCGGAAAACTTTAAAAGCAGACAATCCTAGACAGACGGTGGCATTAGCTAAGCAATTTCACAAAATGGCAACTCTTGTCAGTGTCAAGTGCGGCGATGTTTTCAATCACGTCCTCTGTGTTTATTGAACGTGCAGTTTTGAAAGCGAGGATATGAAGGCATAGGGTCACGAACAGCACAACGTAGAACGTTTCATTTAGCCAACTGCATTCCGCTTTCAATCCTCTATTTAAAAAAGCAATTACGCAGGGAATACGAGCTGGATCGACTTCATATTATCTGCCTCTTCAAGTAAATCCGACACCGCGCACATTTTTGTTGCCATATAGTGATGGTGTTAAACTTTATCGTTCGAAAAGCCATTTCTGAAAAAACTTCTAAGTATTATTTATATTTATCCACGCAGTCGAAGGCCCTATCCGTAAAAAACCTATTACCACCTGTCCCGTAAGACAGGCTGCTTTGGTTGGGCGGATTTTTTTGGGTGCCATCTCCCAATTGTTACCTTAATTCGTATACTTGTTGCACCCGTATTTGGCGCCAGTCATCGCAACGAATGTGCCCTAACATAACGACGCATGGTGTGGAAAGCTCTTTTAGATATCACAGCGACAAAAAAGCCAGAAATGACAGCCTTGGCCTCCCTTGTCTTTGCTGGACATGCCCTTCTGCATACGAGAAAACCCTTTGGAAAAGAAATGTGAAGCAGTTTCGGTGTGACAATCTACCCAAACTTTTGTCAGAAAATTGTTCCACACAGTAAGATTCCCAAACTGCTTCCTAAGTAGCCCCCCCCACAAAAAGTTGCGATCAGAAAACTTTTCTCGTAAGAAAGATGTTAATTTTTCGACACTTTCCTATTTTGCGTGGAAATTTGGTAAATTTATATCGCATACTGAAACCCTTTATGCCAATACACAACTGCCACATGCTTGGTCGTCGTTTTGGTGAGTTCCCTGATTAATACCTTATGAACTGAACTTCGTTGCTCGAGCTTCAACGGCCATTACAACATTCGACGGAAAATGGACATTGATTAGAAAAAACGGTCTTCTTAATGCATGAGTGGAGTGAAAAGTCTCAGCGGACAGAAGGAAGAAAAGAGTAGGCATGTAATTGCCTAAACTCCTGTGCATGAGAGTACAAACCAGGCTATCCAAGACAAGCTATTTGCCTGAACATCGATAACGACTTATTAGACGAATAGCTGTTCCCGAGCACCGTAACGAATCGGCGGCCACGAACAGTCAGGACAGACGAACTAGCAATAAAAACTAAGTCAACTAACTCGGAAATAAATTAAAGGTTTTGCACACTTTATCTGCAGTGCTCACGTTGAAAATGGACGATCCTTCCAGCCGTTCAAAAGTCAGTTTGTCGGCAAGGTCGTCTCCTAGAGTTCTTATATCTCAGAAACTCCTCTACGAATTTTTACTGGAGACAGTCATAATATAGAATGCTGGCTACAGTTTTACCGAAGAAACACATTCGCACCCATCGACTTAAAATGCACCTTTTAATGGGGTTTCGGATTACTCGTCACGTCTCTTCATAACCTTCTTCAAGTCAATTCTAAATTTAATCAATCTTTGTTAATGCCTCCCTCTCTACACTTTACAAAGATAAGTTTACATGCGGAAAGAATTAAAACAAAATCTGGTGATAAACTGGAAACAGGTTATTTGATAGTGCATGTGACATAGAAACATAATACCTGCAAGAAATGGGGTCACAGAGGTTCACAAAGATCTGTTAAATGTCATTAAATATCTGATTCGGTCAATTTGAGAGGGACAGCTTCCACATTTCTGATGAATGCTGCCATACAAGACTAGTGGGATACAGCTAAGGTTCCACAGTATCTGAAGTGGTGTCGCTCTTCAAATGAACTTTCAGCGTATCGACATAAAATCATACCA
>CACRXP010000116.1:1012784-1030087 GCA_902702965.1 Spirometra erinaceieuropaei
TACATAGTCTTTCGCTGGATTTAACTACTACTTCCAAAATTTCAACAGCCTTTTGCAATCGAACCATTTGATTTTCGTCGAGATTTGACTGACAAATGGTGACAGAGGAGCCGGGGGAGGGAGGGGGGGGGGAGGGGCAGTGGTTCTGGAAACTCGCTCCATTGACAGTGCACCTGCATGGTGCTGATTGCCGACGTGGCATAGTCAGCGAGGGCAGCTGAGGCAACGCACTGCCCCGGAGCCGCGGGTTGCGCCGACGCCCACACACGCGCCTGCGCGTATTGCGACGCTAAGGTGGACCCAAGCGCCTGGTCTTTGCAATCCCGTCCCTTCAATGCGTCACCTCGTTTTCAACCATAACATTGTGGCGTAGTGGACGGGTGAATAAGAGACAGCTTGACAATGGAAGGAGGTCAGGTAGCTTAGCATTGTCTCACAAGTAAAATCTCATTCCACTTAACTCTTTGAAGAGGACTGCCAACAGAGTTTTGCGAAGGTATCACATCTGTAAGTTTTTTTCTTCAGTAACTGACATACTGACTTCACGTGTGGCAAGCGTATGGCTCATGTCTGGGGTTACTTGCTCTGGGGAGGAGTTGTCTTAAGCAAAAGAGCTGATCATCTAAGAACTTAAAGGTATCACAAATTTTGATCCTTCATATTGCGACCAATTAAAAAGGGACACTATTTTTATCATTTAATGATAATAGGAAATGAATTTAATGCCCCTTTGCAGGCATTGTAACAAGGTACTGCATTGTCATATGTTTACTCCGACGACTGCCTTAAAACATCCTGACCACCCTCACGTAACAGCCACCGCAGGTTTTTTTAGATCTTTCACTGGCGCGTACAAATAAACATGGCCAATCATCTTCTTTTAGCAAAAGTGCTCTCCGGAGTAAGCAACTCCGACCATAAAGCATGCGCTTGCCGGACCTGCCGTTGTGATTGGCAAATAAAGTCGTCAAATGCACACACATAGCAAGGTTTCGTCATTGTTCGAGGCAAAAAAGTAAGTAAATCCAAGTAAATAATTCTGCATTTATAAGGGCCGGGAAAAGTAAAAAAATACGTCTCGAGGAAAACTCACCTAGCGAAGTTACCAATAAAGATAGCCTGAAGTGGTAGTAGGTACATGTGCGGTAATAGTGATGTGGGTGGTTGTGGGATGGAGATAGTATTGGGAAAGATGAAGGAAAGCCTGGGAAATGGCAATAATTCGAGTGGTTTGCCAGTACACGCTAGGAAGTTCGCGAGAGTTGCTGTACAGACTCAAGGTTACATAACCTTTCGCTTGGTATCGTGGGTAGTGCGGACGCTCGTGTGTGATCAGTAGGGGAAAAAGCAAAGTCCGTGATGGCAGCAGCGAGCAAATAAAGATGGCTGGTATCCCAGGTTGTTTAAAGGTCACGGCAAATAACCAAGCAATGGTACTTTTAAAAATTGCATCAACAGGAAAAAGCCGGCGTGAAAAGCCAAGCCAGCTAATTGAACTCAAATCACCCATACTTGACGCGGCTGTACTCACGTCTGACTTGACCGATGTGAACTGTGCCGCAGGTAGTCAATCTCCCTAAACGACAGTCGGCACAGCGGATCTGGAGAGCTCGACCTCCATTCCTGCCTCTATCCCAAGCACGAAGACTGAATAACGTAGGTTCAGTAACTACCTCTATATATCGGCGGATGATGTTGAGTCAAGCTTTGAGTTGACTCCTTCATCGCGTGCAGTCCGGCAGGGAGTCGGATCTTTGGCAGCGGCATTGAAGTACTGGGACGAGCAACAATGGAAATAGAAGTGTCTAAAAATTCCTAAGCATTATGCCTCCCCCTCCCCTGCACAAGACGTAACCCCTGCACCGCTTAACCGAAGGTGATCCTGGATGCCACTTGATAGTGTGAAACTGATTCTTGGGTCTTCTGAAGGAGAGCACTCGTCTTGTCGCAAGGCAGACTGCCAAGCGATCCGAGAATGCGAAGAAACAGAAAATGCGATATCGGTCGCACAAAAAACCTCAATGCAGTGTTCCTCCCAGGCGACGAGTGATGTTGGTGGACATGTTGCTTGTGGATGGCACATCGTGTAGCGAAATTGTTGATCATTTTAGGCAAAAAAATAAATGCCCATAATTTAGGGGCGCTGGGAAGATCATCCTGGCGGTCCCGACAGGATCTTGTACAATGCCATCATGCGAGAGGTGAGAGACAAGTTGGACGACACAGCCGGTTGTGCGCTCGTCAGATTCTCACGGAAGTCGTTTACCTCTTCTTGATGCCGAAGGCGTACGTGCGCTAGTTAGTCAGAAATGCAAGTTAGCCGGGACAGCGGATAACACAAGTACAGTAGGTGGACTAACTCATGAAATGTCAACCGAAATTCCGAAATGCGTTTTCGTTTCGAAAAGATTAAGTAAGTGGGATTATAAAAGTAATCATCCTGCAGCCTAATTTTATAATAATTCAGTTACCTCAGGATGTCGACTTTTGAATGAACTTCTTTTCCCTGCATGCAGAAACTATACTTTGTACAAATGACTGCTTAAGCAGCATGAGTTTTTCCCATTGATTTTCGATGCTCTTAAAAATTCAATTATATTTCGTAAAAAACATGCATAAAACTATTCATCCTTTTGCTCATTACGTAGAAAATGACGTCTTCTTTTAATTGTATACTCGAAGGAAGGATGCAGTTTGGATTTAAAAAAGTTTCTAATTCTCGAATAATTTTGAATCCAACCTCCCGTTGCACTTGCATTCAGGGTTTCAAAACTACAAGCCGCATATTTTGCCTGCACGGAAAACCATTCGTTTCTGCATGCCATTAAGAAGAGACAATATGGGGTTCATAACAGTTAGTAGTAGATTTAAGCTATATTGTTAACTTCACAAGCCACATTGGTAAATACAGGGACATGACGTTTTATGAACGGCCAATTCGTGGTATTAAAAGTCCCACGATTAGAAACATTTTAAAACCAAACTGTATCCCTCCTTCGAGTATACAATTAAAAGAAGACGTCATTTTCTACGTAATGAGCAAAAGGATGAATAGTTTTATGCATGTTTTTTACGAAATATAATTGAATTTTTAAGAGCATCGAAAATCAATGGGAAAAACTCATGCTGCTTAAGCAGTCATTTGTACAAAGTATAGTTTCTGCATGCAGGGAAAAGAAGTTCATTCAAAAGTCGACATCCTGAGGTAACTGAATTATTATAAAATTAGGCTGCAGGATGATTACTTTTATAATCCCACTTAATTAATCTTTTCGAAACGAAAACGCATTTCGGAATTTCGGTTGACATTTCATGAGTTAGCCCACCTACTGTATGAGCAGGGGTTAATGGAAACACCTAATAGATGCCCCGGAACAAACTGCACTGCTGAGCAGGGATAACATTCTGAGAATAACATTTTGTGTCAGTGAACATCATAATACGATGGCAGTGAACCAATAGATCGTGCGTATTCATTTGATTCCGGACCTTATGGCGGCTGTGTGGTAAATATACAGACTTCGAACCTGCTATGCAAAATATGAAATAGACGGGCTAAGACAGAGATCGAAACGCATAGTATAGGTAAAAAAAGAATGAGAATCAAGAAGAGCCTAGATTGTGGCGGAACATCTGTGTGTGAGGGGGTCTTCGCGACTGTGGTTAGGGAGCGCTCACAGGTCCGGCAGGTGGCACACCAAAGGTCCTCATCTATAGTTAGAAACCAGGCGTTATCTGACGAGATCCGTGCAGCTGTGGGAGGGCAACTGCGTCGGAGAGAACGGAAGACGACTGCGAACGCGGACGTACTATCGTCGCCTTGGTGATCAGACCCGAAGACGATGTACAGACGAAGTTGAGGCCGTGATCAAGGCGAGAATAACAAGCCAAGGCAGGTCCAAGAGGCTCGCACGTCAGTCGATCGTCATACGAACCTACCTGCGATCATCTTGAGAGGTGACGCTCAAGGCGTGAGATCGTAGGGGCTGTAGTCCATTGCCAAAACACCCTTGCCTAGCCTCCTACCACTTTATGATAACCCACCTTTACTAGGAACGCACAAATGCGCGCTGACTCTGCAGCCCGACCGACTGCAGAAGACGCAGAACACGCCCAGTTACAGTCGCCATGGATCACGGACCGCATTGCACGGCAACCTGGGCAACCCCTGAACTTGCCTCCAGAAACCCCTAGAAGCAATCGGGCACGCAGACGTACTATCAGGTGTGGATTGACGTTCCAGCTTCGCCTGTCTGTGGGCAACAGCACATGGGATTCTGCACAGAATAAATCCCTCAGTCTGGTGTCTTCCGTCTTCTCCGGTTAAAAGGACAGTTTGTTGATTGCAGTGGCTGAGGTACGTCCACCAACCCAGCCTCCACAGGGCCTCCAATCATTGTTACGGTTAGCGAGGACGCGAGCGACATGGACAACGGAAATGTACGGAACAGGCATTTTTAGTTAGGTTTGTTTTAATTTCTTTGCTAACGTCCCCCTAAGCGACATGCCGCTTCCTTTGAAGCTACGGTGACTGGTCATCCAAGGGACGCGCAGACGGTGGAACCATGTGTGCCGGCACCCAGACTGGAGGAAGTATAAATCGGAGAAATGCTTACACGCATCTTCTGGTTTCTCCCCTTCGTCGTCTTCCCCCTTGGCCCATAAACCGCGATCCACACCTCTCCCAGCCCCCAGTTTAATAAACGCTCTATTGTTGACAGTCCGGTTCTGGTATTGTCTGTTGAAGCCTGTGGGATTGAGCGTGCATGATTCACGTGCAAGGAAGAGTCGATATGAATGTCTACCGCAACCTCTATAGACGAACAGCGTCAATCACCTCCTAAGGATCTCAATCCAGACGAGACTAAGCCGTCAGGTAACCCGAGTATTAGAGCAAGAAGCGATCTGGGCTGCGCACGCGGCCACCATTGCTGATCTACACGTCAGGCATAGTGAGCGTGTAACCCAAGATCTGCACACAGGACTCCCTAGGTCTAAATTAACAGAGAATCACCAATCAAGCCGAAACCAGTCCGAAAATCTCAGTGACACAGACCACAAGAGGACACGAGATATTATTTCATCAACTTCTTCCCGTAAATTGAATAAACCAGAAAGGCCACGTACGCTGTAAAATAACAACTTGAACCCCGAGGATTTGGAGTGCGGCTCTCATCAGAATGCAATGGTAACATCTTTATCTGGATTCTGCTTACAGTAGATGGCCTACCTCATGAAATAAGATTGAATTAACAGTAGATCATTAACCAATTCGAAACCAGTCCAAACGCATTTACCAAAAGTATTAATGGACGACCTCCAGATAGATGAAATCGCAAAGCAAGTACTTCAAGCGTTATTTCGTTGACTAGGAAAAACAATTGTGGTAGGGAAGGCAAAAATACGGAAAAGGCGAAAATTCGTGTCAGATGAGAGGGCTCAAGTTCTATGAGTACATAATATTTGTACATGTAGATAACTAAACAAAACACTATAAGCAGATTAACGTCAAAAATATCGACTTCATACATACATTCTCCGTTAGATATCCTCCAAGAATTCGTGTTATATGAAGTCTGGCACGGTTCACGATGTCTGGTCATGTGTTTCATGATCTTGTTGCGCGAGATAGGCGTATTTTTCTTTCTGTTTTATTTTTATTGTTAGAGATGTGGCTGAATAAAGCAAAGATGATCTCGATGATAGAGAGGTCACAGGAACAACTGACTTCATAAGGTCACATACTGACATGCCTGTCAGTGACTAATAATTATGAAAAGAAGCAGATGTAATCGTAAGCATACTGCTTCCAGTGTATCAAAAGGACTTTTCTTCCGTAAAATTAGCGTGCTATTCTTGGGTAGGGCAGAGTTCGTGGAGTTCCAGTTTTCTTGAAGCGCCAGTAAAGAAGTCGTGGTTTCCGGTTTTACCAATTGACTGCTCAAAATGATAAGTTCTGTACAACGTACTTGTCAAGGCCTTGAAAATGCCACTTTATAGCATTTAAAGAAGTAGTGCGTTCCAGGACATTAATTCTTGGCATATGGCCGTTTAGGTCACACTCTGACTCATTCAAACACGGAATCTCATTGTTGAAAACGTGGACGTTCACAGCGGAATCCAGCCACGAATATGCCACTGGTCGATCCAAAACCTCTACCAAGGTACCTCTCCAAAAAACGGTTGAATATGGTATTTCGTCGACGGATGCCCAAAGCCAAGGAAAAATCAAAAGCGTCGACCAGCGCAACTTCTCTGTCGTAAACGGAAGAGCTCAACATATTGAAGTCATTTTCGCTATGCTTGCTAACGCTTAGAACACGTCCTACGATTTTCAATACCTAGAAGAGTGGTCATATAAATACTGCTCGAACTGCGAAGGTTCTGACCGTTGCGTTTCTAAATTGCGTACCAACAAGAAATGGCTGCCCAAAATTATCTTACCGCATGTTCAAAAGTGAGATGATCACTCGGAGATGGTTCCTTCCACGGACAATAGCAGTGCGTTTAGGAAAATGAATTATTTAGGCAGAATGGCATTACCGACAAAGACAAGGCAGACTGGAATGGCCATTTCTGGCTTATTAGCCGTCGTCAGCCAGCCATACCTAACCCCGAAGTGTGCAACACCCGAACTCGCGACATGTTATTAAGAAGTCCGCGCCTCTAACCACTGGGCCACGAGCCCGTTGCCATGTCGGTTTTCGATCGGGAATATACAATGGCAGGGGGGGGGGGCGCTCACCGATCGTTCCCACGGAATTCACTCGATCCGTTGTGACTTATAGGCTCTCTCTCGAGCCCAACCAGCAGCCGCACATGCCACCGGGCTCGTGGCCCAGTGGTTAGAGGCGTGGACTTCTTAATAACAGGTCGCGAGTTCGAGCCTCGGGTGTTGCACACTTCGGGATTGGGTATGGCTGGCTGACGACGGCTAATAAGCCAGAAATGGCCATTCCAGTCTCCCTTGTCTTTGTCGGCAATGCCATTCTGCCTACATGTATCATGCGCCGCTGTGCGGCTGCTGGTTGGGCTCGAGAGAGAGCCTATAAGACACAACGGAACGAGTGAGTTCCGTAGGAACGATCGGTGAGCGCCCCCCCTTCCAGGAAAATGATTGCCTGTGGGCGTTATTACTATATTCTAGAGTGTGAAACTATGGTGAGTATGCTGACTTTTCGAAATCGATTAAAAATCAAGTTTTCTAACATAACCACTTTGCTCACATCCTGCTTCGCCTGATTTACGTGGAAGGAAACAATTTTCAAGTGAGGAAAGTTTTCTGCTAAACTCGTGGTCAAAGTACCCTCCGTTTAAAGAAAAGTGGGCTCAGATGCACAAACTAAGTCTAGGAGGCCTAGTAACAGGAAATTTCTCGAATAGAAGGCAACGTAGATCACAGCCCAAATTTGCAAACACCTTGCCTGATAAGATTACACACATATTTAGCGCGGAAAACGGGCATTTTCTTGAAGGGGCTAGACGAATATGCAGAATGTGCGACGCTCTAGGTGCCCAAAATGCTCATTTTGGTTTCCATCGGCAAATTTAATGAGTTAGGTCGCCTGGTGTAACGAAATTGGCTACCTGAAAAGTCAGAACACAAATAAACCCCCGTGGTGGTCGATTCTTCATTTTAACAAACGAATTGTGGGAGAAAAATCTGATAGAAAAGAAACATAGTGTTCTTGATTGGATTGTTTAGAGGTGTTATCACAAACGGATAGAAGAGGATAGTCGGTCTCAAGGGGAGGGCAGGGCAAGGCCGGAACCATTCACAACCGACTACTGTCAACAGACACAGGGAAAACCCAAAACCACACACACAAGTTGGGTGGAGGGGTTGATCGGAATGAGATCAGGAGGGAACGGATTGAACACACAGATCGGCAAGGATACGAGGGTGGTGGTGGTGACGTAGAAGAGTGCGTCTCCGCTTCCTAAACTGCTATCAGGCGAGAGTAGGCATACATAGCCTGTTCGCAGCAGAAAACACCGGTTCGGTAGGTCGCATAAAGTAACCAGTATGCACCGTACATGAGGGAAGAAAGAATAAAGAATTTGGAGGCCCATTTGAACACTGTCCATGACCGCGAAGGAGACTTGACCCTGCAAGTTCACAGGAAAGATTCGGGAAAATAAAAGACCACTCAGAAGCATTATAAAATAAGCTTCATTAAAAAACTGCTTCAAATGGCTGAAAACTGCAAGTAACAATAAAAGTGGTAATGTTGATAATTAAAGGCGAAAGGGGACGTCAGAAAAATAGCCGTAAAAATAGATGACAAATACGCACACAGAACAGACCATGGATAATATTTAGTGCAAGCTTGACGTTGAATTTAACTTTGATACGAAGTAATAAACAGTCCCCTAACGGCGGTAGACACGGGTGACCACTTCTAGGAAATTAAGAAGTTGACTGTTCGTGGATTTCAATCAAAAAAACAACGACAACCACGACAATAGTAAGGTCTGTCCAACAGGGCCGTGAGTTGTGTTCGCTTGAGCATGGCTGTGCTGAAGGAGTACCTCAATCCAGGCGAAAGAATAATGCACCAGGAAATTGGGGGATGTGTTATGGCAGTAGCCAAAAAATTTGGAGCTCTATAGCCATCATGGATGTAAGCATCTACAATGACTTTGTTCTAGAATGCTTATCAGTTTAGACTGATGAGGGTGAACGGTCTATTGAGTCAGTTTTGACATGGCGCGGATAATAAGGAAAAGCTCAGACGAAGGGTAGGTTTCTAGGACTCTAGACATCATGCCACAACCCTTCTGAGTACACGTGGGTGCACAAACGCACAGTGGATCTGGCACCAGAGTCTGTCGATGGGGTTACAATCATAGGGACAGTTTACCGTCGTGTGATAGATAGCGACAGGCAAACAACACTGGCTCCCACCAGACGATGGCCTACATAATATCGGTAAAACCCGCAGTTTTAGCATCGCCTGATGTAAAACGGGATTTTTAATAAATGTTCAGGAATCAAAAGAAATAAATTCAGGTTCATATCGAAACGCATACAGTAGGTGGGCTAACTCATTAAATGTCAACCGAAATGCGTTTTCGTTTCGAAAAGACTAATTAAGTAGGGTTGTAAAACTAGTCAGCCTGCAGCATAATTCTATCACAATTTCGAACAAACTTCTTTTCGGTTGCATGCAGGAAGTACACTGTAAAAATGACTACTTAAGTAGCATGCATTTTTCTCACTTATTTTCGATGCCTTGGAAAGTCAATTATATTTCATAGAAAAATGCTTAAAATATTTATTCTTCTACTCATCTGGTGGAAAATTACGTCATCTTTCAATTTTATACTCGAAGGAAGGGTATAATCTGATTTTAAAAAGTTTCTGATTGTGAGATTTTTAATACCGTGAAATGACCGTTCATAAAACGTCATGTCTCTGAATTTACTAGTGTTGCTTTTAAGGTTAACAATATGGCTCAAATCCACTGTTAAATTCTATGAACCCTACATGCTCTCCTCTAAATACCGTAGAGAAGTTTACAGTTTTCCATGCAGGGAAAATATACGACTTGTATTTTGGAAACCTTGAATGCAGTGTAACGGCAGGTCGAGTTCAAAATTATTGGAGTATTGGAAAAGTTTTTTAAACCATTTCTTCGAGTATAAAATTGAAAGGAGACGTAATTTTGCACCAAATGAGAGAAAGAATGAATATTTTTATGCATGTTTTCTATGAAATATAATTGACTTTCTAAGGGCATCGAAAATAAATGAGAAAAATGCATGCTACTTAAGTAGTCATTTTTACAAAGTATAGTTTCTGCATGTAGCCGAAAAGAAGTTTGTTTGAAAGCCGGCATCCTGGGGTAACTGAATTATTATAGAATTATGCTGCAGGCTGACTACTTTTACAACCCTGCTTAATTAATCTTTTCGAAACGAAAACGCATTTCGGAATTTCGGTTGACATTTCATGAATTAGCCAACCTACTGTAGAAGTAGAACTGATGGAAGCGAAACTGCCTCGGCAAACATTTTGTTTGATAATTAACCCTAGCCGTGCACGAAATGAGGTGGGAGTCAAGCGCACTTCAGGCTGTTTTGCAAAAATCGGATATGCGCATCGGATTTGGTCCGACAAGTTACGAGAAGACTAGTAAGGTGGGTACGTAAGTAAACGAAAGAATTTGCCAACATTGTCTCACAGACCTAAGTCTCCTGTATTCAACGCAACCTGCGCAGTACATTATTTAAGTCTCCCGAAGGAAAAGCGCGAAATTAAGATATGGGCGAATCGACCTACTCCATGAGTTCAGCCTTGTTGATTGTGGCGGCACGGGGCCAGGCTGCGCGGATGCCAGCGACATGGCCTATGCCGACCACTGCAACGACCACCCGAGGCAGTTGTGCCTGAGTCGGCCAATCGGAGCAGCAGCGGATTTCACCGGTGGCGTCTACAGAGTCCCCTCTTCCCTCTTCCGTTGTCGCCTCATCCTTCTCCTGAACTGTCTGGGAAAGGTCTGTGGCCGGGGGAGAAGTAGAAGACGGCTGCTGTTGTTGGCGACGATGAACAACTGACTGCTCGTCTCCCTTCTCGTCAGTCTTGGAATTTAAGGATGGTGCAACAGGAGTGTGAGGAAAGCCGCAGACTTCCCAAATGGAACGGGCCAAAAAGAGGTCTCTCTCCTCAAGAATGACACGAGACAGCTCCGGAAAAGAACCAGCCATATTTTTCAACAGTTCCTCCAAAAGATCGTGCTTTTTCATTGCTTCGATCTCCTCTTTACTGATTGGTGGGGCAAAAAAGATAAGATGGGTAATGCAAACTGAGTGATTTTGGTAGTTATAAAGACAGACAAACTGCAAAAAAGCGTATAGAGAATTGACGCAGTTGCATAAATCGCTGTCCCGTGTAAGATGAACAGGTCACTCACAAATGGTCGGGGTTATTTTGCCGAAAAGGTTTAGTTAATATTCGGATGGGGTTCGAGAGCTTTCAAGTAATCGCATATAAACGGTATCAATGCGGAATAGATCAGGGTTACCTCGATATGGAGCGTGCAATATGGACTCCACGATCCAAAGCAGAGGCAAAGTCTTAAATGGTCTTACGTGTAGTAAGAAAATACTAGAAGATGCGCCAAAACTCACGAAACACTGGCCAATGTTTTTTAACAAGCCCTCGAGGAGATTACCTAGGTCAAAAACCTGATTAGCCGGGAGCACAATTTCAAGCCGATTCGGAAAACGCAGTGTACTGGCTTTTGGCTGAAGATCTTTCCAGCCTCCTGCGTAAATTACGTTTGGAACAAAAAACAACTACCCCAGTAGTCTACACACCTCGAAGCTTCTGTGGATTAAATCTGAAAACCTATAACTTCTACAAACTGCTTGCTTGACGGGTGACTTTGTTTCAAAAAAGTTTATTACTACCTACGAGCTTAGAAATAAAATCGGTTTCAAATTCCTATCGATACTTCTGAATTGCATGTCACAATTTTCTCTAAAATAAATTCCTATATCTATTTGTATTTCCCCCCCTCGCTCGGTTATCGAATGAGAACACTCGTTGCACACCGTGTAAGCAGCATCAACCCCAAACACGATAGCCCGACTGTCGCAAGCGACGAGGGACATTACTGCACCCCAAGGGGCGGATGCAGGACCGGTGACTTGCGTAGCATCTCCCTTCCGCCCCCTTCCACGCCCATCTCCACCGTGCTTCGATGACGGCGACCTGGCGCGGGCGAAGTGGCTTCCAAGAATAAACAACCCGCAAACGCATGCCACACACGACCTGCCACCCACACGCACCAAGTTCTGCGCAGGGAGGACGACATTAAGGGGCCATTACAGCCTGATCTTTAGTCCGGTTTTAAGTCCAGTTAGATTTTCAGTTGGCAACCCTCCAAGCCACGACTCTTAGTGCGTCCTGATAGTTTCGAAGCGCGTTTGGTTGGTTATCGAGGACGCTTAAAAAGCGAGATCCGGGAACAAGATGGGGAGCATCGTGAGTTGAGTGCTTAAATATGCCAGCCTCCCATAACATCCTAACTACAGAGATTCTGAGATGCAGAATACTCACTTCAAGCATGAAATCTGAAGGATCTTATTGCCTATAAAATGAGCGTAGGGCAGTAACTTTTGTGCATCCTTTTTGCAAAAAAAGATTTCCACAGAACTGTATTTCGGCAGTGAAACTAAACCGAAACGGAAGGACGCAACTTATGCAAGTCTACTTTTACACAATTTACACAGTTGGCTGGAAAGACGATCGGTTAAAAGTCAGCTGTGTGAAATGACATGAGGTTGTACTCCCTGGTAATCAGGATTGCAGCCTGACTTAACAAAATCCTTACCGCTTGATTCAAGCCACGTGGAAACAATTTTTCGCCCTACGACTGCTCGATAACCATCTCCGACAGGTCAGTCAAGTTCTAGTTGGCTCAAGAGGACGGGAGACCGCAAGATCTGAATCAAGTACACCTTGGTCCCCATTCGAACAACTTTTCGCGGAAGGTCGGCATTTTGAGGACAGGAGTTGTACACGATAGGCCGCGGGACCTGAGATCAAGACCGCCATAAGAGTCTGGACGACGTCGGACCGAATATCGAGTGCTTGGGAGAAGTCGTTATGAGCGACTGCTCGAGCAGCGATGGTGGGGTTGAACGTCTTGACGCCCGTAGTAGCTTTCTTGGCACAACATCTACTTTTATTAATTGTCACGAGAACTCACGGTGAATGGGACGTTACGGCGAGGTTAACGGAGCTGGCTATCGCAGACTGTCAATGGCAAGGATGGGGTTAGAGAGAGCGCCGCGGCATGGGCAGTTGGTTGGTGCATTTACGTCCGGTCTGGAAATCGGTTTGTTTGGGTCTCGTTCTTGGGTCAGGCACACTCTGAAACCGACTGAGAATGACAGTGGCGAGAGCGTTTGCGACAACGTCGCATGCCACAGTAGTAATCACACTCAGTAGCAATCGTCCTACTACCACGCTTGAATATTGGCTCGAGGATAGCCCAGATTGCAGCCATCAAGAACGAGCTCATCTCCTCAGGGCAAGTGTGCATCGACGCGTGACTGGTAGACTTTAGCGAGGGTGCTGTCCTCGATAGGTGTCGCGTCCATGTACAGCTTCAGTATTGCATCGACGACGAGGGTCACATGACACTGCATGGGCAAAAGAATAATAAAACTCCGTTGCAAATGAGGGGATGATAGGTCGGCCATCGAAGTCGAGATGACCAAAGTGTCGTGGACAATGCTCGACCTTGTCTGAACTGCCAACAATAATACCGGCGTTCACATCATGAGCAGAGTCACTCAATAAGGGAACCTAGAACCAACTTGTCGAGCAGACTGGTGGCCGACGTTTTAGGTTTATTCCGTAGGGATCGCCACTTCAGTCCAGTAGATTTGCGGTCATTGTTGACCGACTTTGCCACCATTCTCCCAAATGAGGGGAGGAATCCTTTCTGTAGGACCTAACTTGATGTGTCTGGACATAGAACTGCACGGTGCTTGTGCTGGTCTGTCAAAATCGGCACCGGCGGCTGAATCCGTGAATTTTGTCAATCGCCTTGCTGACTGGGGATTACAGTAATAACCGCTTTTTGCTGCCTTTTCCTTTGACTCGAGATGCAGTGAAAGACCGAATTTTTGTGCTCAGAGCCTCGAATGTGTCGAGTTGTCGTCATTTTGCGACATCGAGATGTCTTACACGACAAGTTTTGCGTGCGGGTAAGGGGCCAGCTTTAAGGCTCGCGCGAAAGAGGACGCGGTCTGACCGATAGGCTTTGCCAGTTCTGGCCTCACACATTGATCTGCTTCGACAGTCCGACTAATACCTGTTACTGACAATACTGTTAGCACCTACTAGTGAGAACCTGTCGGTTTTTGTCCGCGAAACTCAACATTCCTGTGCCCTGGTCGCACTGAAGACCAAGTCTAAATTGATCAGTAAGGTGGTTTTATGAGTAGCCCGGTCAAGTCCAAGCATTTCGGTCTTTGGCAACAATCGACAGATAGTGGCGAGGGAGGTTTTCGACCGTTTCTTTCAGCATTAATAGAAGGCTCCTTCACAGTGTTGGCCCCCCACTCAGGTGGGATCCGGGCCGCCTTCTTGTTTTTGTGAAAACCTTCTTCTTTGTGCAAGGACCAGGCCATATGTGGTACACGTCGACGATTTGTGTAACCTTGTCAGCCACTGCGCCCGGTCCTGCCTTGTTATCGGGCCCAAGAGGGCGAGAGAGAGAGAGAGAGAGAGAGAGAGAGAGGGAGAGGGAGAGAGAGAGAGAGAGAGAGAGAGTGCGGCAGATGCAACACAGGTCAGCTATCAGTATAAGCTAATTCATGCGCTGGTTGAAGCCCTGCGAGATCCATGTTGTGAGACGTACGGCCGGACACCTTCGTTCGATACGGCCGCACAGACAAATTAAGTGTTTCCGGAAAGGTTCAGAGGCTGCTATCAGTTTGGAGGGGGTCGCACTTGTTTGGACTTCAGCATTTGCCGGCATGTTCCAACGGTTGACTTTAAATGCGGTCTGCGAAATCACCAAATGGAAGGTCCGTATGCTATGATGTACAAAGTAACCGGTTGTTGCGCAGGTTTTATCGACATGAGCTAGGCAGGGTGTTATGGATTAGATCTAGCAGCAGTGTCGCCCAATTAAGGCACTTCAGGAGCGGAGTTAATCCAACAAGAGTTCCGACACCTCTTGCATATTTTTGAGGGATCGGGTATAAAGTGCAATATCAGATAATTGGGAGATAAAGGATGTGGTTAACAATGACCATTACGTATCACGGGTCTACCTTAGGCGCACAATATGACCGAAAGTGGGAGGGTTCCAGCCGGACGAGGACGCATCAACCAAATATCCACACAGAACGTTGTCGAACTGCGCCAGGTCTACCGACGACCGAGGGCTGACTGCTTCGTTCACAGCGAGTTACCGAACTTTCATCCGGTCATTCCTTCCTTACAACTGTGCGTTTGGGGGACGGAGGCTTTTAGCGACCCTTGTCTGACACGAATCCATTCAGCGAAATACGAAGACCTCCTCCTGAACGAAACAGCTCAAAGTTCTCAACACGTGCTTGCTGCCGCTTGCATTGAGAGGCCGCCTGATATGAACTTTGCTGCTCAGTGCAAATACAAGCGTGCCGCGTCTCGTGACACTGGCATGCCCCACCCACCCGGCTTTACACAGCTAAGCTGAAGGACACAGTTAAGCCCTTCGGTTGGCGTCCGCTACTAAGGCCAACGCAGTCAGTCGTTGACTGGTTAAATGCCATGTTTTAACTGCTTGTCCTGTTGGTTTTTTTCCTCCTATTTCTGGCTAAGAACTCGAGAATAAGACTGGAAGCTCAAAAAATGAAAGAACGGTCCTGGTGCTCGAGTCTTCCACAGATGGCAGCCTATAAATCCAAAGCCCGGTTCTTGCGCTGCTGCTCGTACTCGACTCTGAAGGTGGGCGGGTGAAAAAACCGTCGAACACAACGCGGCTTGGGTTGGCGGTTGATGTGCAAACCCTACCTACAGCAGCTGACCCATCTCGCGAAATGTTAACCAAAATTAGAAAATGCGTTTCCGACTAGTAAGGTCGGAATGTAACATTGATTGTCGTGCAGCATGACCTTAATATATTTCCGTTGAACTAGAATGCCAGCTTTTGAATGCGCTCCTTTCCCACAGCAGGAAAAAACCGCATTCGGCAGAAAGGGACTGCTAAATAATATGAATTTTTCCCATTGATTTTCGACGTACTTATAAATGTAAGCATACTTTATTGAAAAGGTATACGAACGGATTACTTAGGTTGGATTGTAATGCTGACTATCGTGCAGCATGATTCCAAGATATTTCAGTCACGCCAGGGACCTGGCTTTTGAATGGGCATCTTTCCAGTCGTCCGCAATAACTACACCTGGCAAAATGACTACTTAAATAGTGTGATGTTATTCATTGATTTCAAGTGCCCTTATAAATGCAAACATGTTTTATGAAGAACATGCACATGGACTCGTTTGATAAAAAATACGCCTTCTTCAGAGTTTACACTCAAGCAAAGGGTATCTTTCGGTTTAAAACAGCTGCTGATCATGAGATTTTTTAATATCGTGAAATTTCCATTGAAACGGCACCGTGTCCGCCCGTTTATTAATGCTGCTTATGAAGTATGCGACATGGTCCACGTTCATTGGAACATTTTATGGTATCGTCTTGGTAACATAAAGAAGTGTATGACTTTCCCTACATGGAGAGTTTACAGCGTAAGTGCAACCTGCGGTTGCACTAGCGGTAATTCAAAAAGTTTCAAAAACCCAAAGATATTCTCTCTTCGGGTATAAGATTTGAATAAGACGTAATTTTCTAGCAAATGAACACATACAAGAATATTTTTGTGCATGTTTTCTATGAGACATACCTGAATTCATAAAGGCATAGAAAACCGAAGGGAAGAATTCATATCACCAAAAATTGTTATTTTTGCCAAGTGTATTTTTGGAGACAGCCAGAGAGAAGCTCGGTTAAGAGCTGGCATTCTGGTGTGCCAGAAATATTTCAGGATTATGCTGCAAGATAATCAATATCAGAAAACCACCCAAGTAATCCTAATCGAGAACGTACGTGAGCATTTCGGTTAAAATTTAATGAGATTAGTCACCTACGACAGCAAGCTACGACGCGGGGCAAGTGAAGGCAGGGGGAGGCGGGGGGGGGGGTGGGAAACTCACGTTATCGACTCAAAGCTGAACAGGAGGGCGCAGAAGAGTCTGATCTTCTGCCAAAGGCTGAAAGCATCAAGCGTCCTGGACAATGTCACGTGAATTGGTCGATCTCCAAGAACGAGATGGCAGTGCGGCTGTTGTGCGGCCTAAAGATAGGGTAAGGGACTTTTAGGGCTGGTTTGTGAAACTGTACCTCTTCCTGTTCAGATATCCGTTGGTTCCAGGGCCCGTAAAATGCAAAAAAGGTCACTATACGGAGAACGCTGTTGCGGACAGAAGCGAAAATAGTTAGGTATTTTCAAGAAGGTTTGGACAAAAGGCGGATGTGCGAAAACTGCTCATGTGACAAAGACATGGGAAGGAAAATTGTAATTGACCGATAGTGACTTCCTACTATACTTGCGGTAGAGAATTGCGAACCGGGGGTCGGGTGGGGATTGCTTACGTGTCTTCCCTCCCCCGGCAGGGCAAGGAAATAGAGACGGCCCCCCTACCCCTTGCGGTAAATCCCACGAATGTAACCTAGTTCCGTGTCCTAACTCCAGCGTAACCCTAATTTCCCTGACATTTGGTGCAAGGTCACC
>CACRXP010000116.1:1031213-1042817 GCA_902702965.1 Spirometra erinaceieuropaei
ATTTTATTCCCGAGTCTCGCCGGGGCTCGTATTCTTCCTTCCGGCATTTTAGGCCTGAGGCTGACTCCCCACCTTCTCCGTGTTTAGTTTTCTAACCGTGACGGGTGGAGGGCTGTGAGGGTGAGGCCTTCTGACGGCCAGTGGGGGCTGCTCGTGAGACCACTTTTGCCACACGGCAGAACGGTCGTCTGTTCAGCAACCTCCGCGCGTTCACTGAGAATGCACAACGTTGTGGCAATTATTAAAAATCGAGCCAAATGAACAAGGCAGATGGCGGCAGCCGCAAAGATATGTCCATGCGCAGTATGTTGAGTGGGCGTGGGCGGTTGAGAGAAGAGGAGCATCTGCGCATATGAATGAGCGTAAGGAGGCGACATCATACAGTCCCGCATGCATGCATCAGAGCAAAAATAAGAAGAGTGAGGGAACTGGTCGCAATATTGTTGATTGTGCGCCTGTCGGGAAATAAAGAAGGGGACTAACACACGCCTATACGAGATGCCGAATGAGAAGGGTTCAACAACATGTCATGTGGTGTAGCACCGATCGAAACAAGCACCCTGCGCGCCAAAAAACCCCCTTCCTGCTGGTGACTCAAAGGGTTAAAAAAATTAGTACTTACTGTAGACAATGCATCGTGGCGAGTAAAGATCGGCTAGGGTAACATACTGTCGCCGGCGCATGTTAAAACCTCCAAGATACGGTTGAGAAGAAGGAGACTCCATCACATGAACAAGAATTTTATTCGTCTGGCGTTTCGGATTCACTCCTGAACCCATCATCATACGCAGCACAGATAAACGTAGCGGACAAATGGTGAGTGGGACATTCGCAGAGTACAGCCGCTACGTCACCACACACCTAATGAAATTAAAGTTCCTGTAATCCTTGAACATCCGTACTTATTGAGATAACGGCTTCGGCGCTGCGCCCCAGTAGTTAACTGCAACGACCTAACCACCAGAGCTAATGGCATGATAATCGTTGGGTAGTTTGGCTCACTGAAGCTGCCAATGAATGCAGTGTACCCCCTTCTAGGCACGGCACAATATTCGCTCAGACGCTAAAAGGTGAAATCGGTGTGAGAGACTTATGCTCGGAGGTCATGGAGGGGAAAGAAGCTGAGACCTGTCAAGAATCCAGAAGGACAGGTTAACCGTTATTCTCACAGCTGACCACCAAGCACGCCCACAAATGGTGGACTCGCCGTGAGCTCCTAATTGCTGCTGACAACTGGAATAGCCAGATGGGACCCGGCGACTCTTCCAATAGTTACCTTATTGACCATTCTTGGCTTCGTTTTCGATGCGACAACGATGAAAGGATGCTGAACTCTGCGGGTCAAGACCGACTGTCTGTCACCAATGCCTGCTTCCAGCGTCACCACAAATGTCTGCCTATCTGGTATTCGAACGACGGCCATACAGTCGGTCAGATCGACTACATTCTAGTTGGTTCAAGGTTCCGCAGCTGAGTTTACAATAGCAGGTCGATGCGTGGTGCCGAAGCTGGTGACGCTCATGAGTCAGACCATGCTCTCGTTCACACACACACACACACACCTGAAAGCCCACCTCTCATCCGCACCCAAACTATACCGTACAAGACGCCTTGACGTCACAAAAACTTCGACAACCCAGCACCGATGAGGCCCTTGGCACAGAAATCTGGTCCCGTTTTACGACTCGAGCTGACGGAGAGGACAGTAACCAACGATCATTGGTATATGGGGCAGCTGAGAAAATTCTCGGATTTCACCCAGCAGCGTTAATGTGACTGGGTCAGCTGAAGGACCTTGCAGTTGTCTGCCCAGACGGCTCGGTCCAGGTCCCGCAACAATGATCATTTCCGTCAACTCAGGAAAACGACAGCAGTCGTCTAGCGATGGTCGGCAGAAATATTGGGCTGAAACAGCGACAGCTAGGGAGCAGGCCGAAAATGTTGGTGACGCTCAAAAACGTTACCGAATTATTAGGTAAGTTAGAGGTGAGCTGTCGACACTTAATGACTGTTCGCAATGTGAACGGCGGTTTTATTTTTGACAACTGGGCCACGGCCGATCGTTAGAATGAGCACTTCGGGCACCTCAACTTTGATGAGTAACCCACCAAGTCCTCGCTCTCCACTGTAGCTAAGTTGTATCCCTCAACAGTCTTTGTAATGTCGTGCGACCCGTTCTGAGAGAGAAGCTGCCGACGCCACGCAGTGGCTCCACAACAATACGGCACCCAGAGAGGATGGTATTCCCTCTGAAATCAACAAGCTTGCGTCGACCCTCTGGTGCCTTGGCTTCATGGTTATTAAACAAGCATGGGGAGATGAGGTCATTCCTGACGACCGAGGCTTGGGCATCCATGTATCTATCTTCAGGAAGAAAGATAAGACAAAGTGTTGGAACTATCGCAGCGTAAGCCTCATCGACGTTGCTGCCAAATTCTCCACTATTGCCCTTCTCAAACGATCCCGGACTGTGCTTGACTCTAGGACGAGGCCGAGCCAAACGGGATTCTGAGCTGGGCGTAGATGCGCGGACCAGGCATTCGTAGCGAGGCGCATTCTTGAATTCCGCCATGACTACCAGCAACCACCTACTTTGCTGACTTCGTCGCTGCGTTCGATCTCGTCTACCGCGAGTCTCTGCGGCAAATAATGGAACTGGATGGTGTGTTGGCCAAAATCAGCGCTATGATCAAGACCTACTGTCGCTCCATCACTGCGCGAGTTATCATCTATAAAGATCCTTCTTAACCGTTCAATATCAGATCTGGTGTTCACAAGGTTGCATTATGTCGCCAATCGTGCTCAACTGGGCTATTGTCTGAACTATCGGAAGGCCCCTACAAGGTGGTAACGGCGTTGATTTTGCACCAGTGCGCCGGCTGACTGATCTCCACTGCACTGACGGTATGTCTTGCTAGCCTCAAGGTTTGCTGATCTACAATTTGTGGTGTCACGAATGAATGAAGTCGCAAAATCAGTCGGTGGGAAGACCAAAGTGTTCGCGAGCTGCACTCCTGACCAGAAGCAGAGAGTTTAAAATACCACAGGGCGAGTGAGGACGACATTGTCTGTCGAATCGATGCTGTTCACAGGACTTTCACGATTCTTAGAAAATGTCCATCGGTACGAACATCCGGGCGTACCATGCATCCGTCCAATCAGTCCTCCTTTGCGGCTGTGAATGCTGGGTTTTACGCGTGAAACATTCGCGAAAATTGGAGGCTTTTGACACCTGTCTGCGAACCATCCTTCAAGTGAAGTACATACATTTCGTCTCAAATGGGACGGACTGCAATCTCTACGAAATCATCGCGAGGGTATCTGCGTCCATTCTGAAATGACGACTAAGGTGGTTTGGGCACGTTCTTCGTTGCCCGCCTCATGAGGTCAGTTATGATGGGGTCGTTGCCCACCTGGAGGCGTTGAAGAGGGGTCAAAGCGAAGCCTAACTCGGCACAGTTCATCGAGACATGCTAGTGATTTTTGGATTTTCCGCATTCGGCCTCCGTCGCCAGAGAGAATGGATCGAGCTGTCCAGACCTCATGCAGGGGTACAATCCGCGATATCATCTAGGACGGCTAGATCAGGCATGATCGGACATATACGAAGCAGGTAAGCAAATAAGCCAATAACAAGCATATCTTTGTGGTATCCACGTTCTGCCAGCGAATGCGTTTCGCGTTCAGTAGCGAAATGTATGAGATCAGGGAAACCCCAACTTGATAGTCAGTTTGCAGCGTAAGTGCCGGACTATTATTCTCAAGTGAGCTGTGAAAGGTGGTCTTCAGTCACTATGAGCCAGCAGCATGACCGTATGAGGTATTTTGACGGTACGCGCAATTAGCTTTTCAAAAACGGACCAACAGCATCTTCGTCGATATTTGACCCATATAAAAGAGGGGAAACATCTACTTACGCCTGGCATTCTTGTCATGCACATATTTGAGGATAAAGATGGACGACTACCAATATAACACATATCTTAGGCTCAATAGCAATCAACTAATAGCACAGAGACAAGGTTATATCTGAAAACCAAATCAAAAGATCCAAACGCACTGCGGAGATCTAGAGAAACAAGTGCAGAAGGCAACGACTACTCGCGAATATTTATAAGTCTGTGCCTCTGTACATCGCTGTCCACAGAAGCATGTGAAACGGCGGAACATTTTAACGAAGAGCTCCGATCAAGTATCGCCAATCGACCAGAAATTACAACGGGCAAACGGATCGGGCAGATTAAGGGTCAACTGAGTGCAAAAGGGCAATCTGGTGCCGCCTCCCAGATCTCATGTTGAAACTGTCCTCGCTGTTACACGGGTTAGATCGCAGGAAAGTTTGGTTGCATGCCGACGAGCGGTTTGGAGGGACAAAAAGCCCTTTCCAGCAGATGTCCACACCCCAAAGATGGATCATGGATTCAAAGATGAGGACATCCGAACAATGGCACGGGCTGACTGCGTGCGAGCTGCTAGAGGCCTGAAGGCGGCGACGCGATAAACTGCAACACTTATTTTACCATCGCATACGACGCAAGATCACTGGCAGATGGAGCTGCCTCTTTTATAGCCACAAACACGCTAATGCGCGCGGTGAAGAATTCACGCACGCGGCTGAGATCTCGGTCGAGTAAAACGATTGTTCTGGCTATAAGTTACTCTCCATCCCCATGAGAATCTCTACCCCAAGCAGGTTGAACTCGCATACAACCGCTGGTGACAAGCCCTGTATACGGTAGTGATCCCGACCTCATAGCACAAACGCACAAGATTGGAAAATGTAGTGCCATCGGTGCTACAAAAGTCAGCGTGCCTTCGAGTATAACCTATGGTACCAAAATCCCCGGTCAACAGCCGGGAAGTTTCGAAGATATGGAAGGCAATGCGACGGATTAAGAACGATAGTTCGGAGAAACAAGGCTACTTGCAGGGTTCTCGGTAGGCTTTGAAGGTGCCTATGAAGATCGGCGTATGATAAGTCTGACAGGCCACCCCCTTCTCTATAGCAATGCGTTCTGGACTAGGTAAGGGCAAGAAGTAGACGACAGTTTAGTCAGTATCTTTGTCTGATATCCAACCTGAGTAAAGTATGCAAACATGACGACAAAAATGATATTTAACCCAGATGTCGACAATGCTGAGAATATGTTAAGACACCCAAGAAAGGTTGCACACATTGTCTGTCATCCGGTCTACAAGTTAAAAGCGAGTGCGTTCAAACCAACACGCTACCGCCCACTGGGGGCAAAGCGGGGGAGGTGAAATCTCGAGCGGAAGGGGACGGGGAAGATCCGCGAAAAACGATATGGGGGGGAGGGGGGAAAGCAGCTTTTACTGACAGACGTGTGAAGGTAATTTAAGTTATCTTAACATTACTTTAAGTTAAAATGGGATTTTTGAGATACCCGACGTAAGACACTGAACATAGTGTAGTTAAGGTGGTAAACGAAGCAGTAATGCTTTGATGGATAAAGGGATATAGTACATAATACTAAAAACAACCGGTTCGTTAGTTAAGGGGTAAATACGACCTACCTTTTTAAAAGCCGCGCGGAATTCGCCCCCGGGAGCCATCCCAATCTGATCCATAATGCAACTGGTAAATTGGAGTAAGAGATACTGCAGAAGTCCGTATGACACGCCGAGCTGATGGCATAGTAATGGGAAAAACATAAGTCGGAACGAAGCCCTTCATAACGATTATCAGCGTGCACGAGAAAGCAATTCAATTGAACCCCGTAAGCTTTGGGATGATGGCGTCCGCCTGAAAGTGGCTACTGGCTATTCGGTGGATTGGCGGGCGGGTTATAAAATTGTCTTAATGAAAAGCTAAGTGCAAGGTATACAAGTTTCGAGTCTGTTAAACAAACGATTGCCCACCAACAACAGAAGCACTAGGAGGGTGCGGTGGGCTGATGTCTGGTGACCGATCATCCGATAAAATGTCCCAAGTTGATGACTACATGATACAGCGGGCAGGAGATGTCTTCAAACAGGTTGTTACTGCCTACACTGGCCTGTCAGCGTGACCTTCGTCTAATCTAAGGACTGGGTAAATCATAAATCTCCGTATTATACAAATTCTCCAATTGAAAAACCCGACTCATGCGACAACGCTGGAGATAACTGACGAGTTCGGGCTTCCGCTAGTTGGTCGAATGTAAGTCTGCGAACCGACCATTTCGGAAAGATGACCTGCACACCACATATGAGAACATGAGAACTCTCTTCGCGCCGCCAACGCAGTGACAGCATGCGACCTTATTCGAAGTACAATAGGGACGCTGCCTGCCCCTCACAGGCGCGCCTTATTGGACATTGCTAGAGCAGCATTGCAGTGTCTGGAGCCATGAAATGCTTCTGCCAACATCTCTGACACATATGGTGCCATGGTCACACTAGGCAGTCAGACCAAGGCTTCACTCGTGGAGTGGGAACCGATGTCACTGAAGGTGGAATCTGTGCATTTTGTGGAGCTGATAACAATATCATAGTTGTTGCCGTCTATCTCACACACTGAATACTGTCGATACCTAGGATGAGATCTCAGAACACAAAATCTCTGCAAGAGGTCTCTCCGTATGAAACTTCTTTACGAATAAGGGAAAGTGGGACATCAAGATGAGTCCACTGAATGAGCGGAGAATGAATTGCGATCGCACTGTTCATGTCAAATACCAACTCCGGATATCCGATAGCTTTGCAATGATCACACTCGAAAGCAAATTAATTACATAATTCTCATAGCCCAATAGGCCAGCTCACTGCTAAAAACCCCAGCGACGCATGGCGAGTAAATCAACGACGAGAAGGTTTGGTCACGGTCCGGACTACGTTTCTTGAAGATGCATGCATAGTGGAAGGATAAGATTGTCTGGTGACACAAGAAAGTCCGTCCTGTGGCACTCTAAATTCTAGAAGCCTGCAACATAGGCCTCATAAATGTGCACAGCAGCAACGAACTCAGGAGCAAATGATCGATACCAAACGCGCTTTAGCTAATGCAAAAAGAGGTGACCCAAAAGATTTTGAGGATGAGTCAGTCCTCCAACACGCATGCCTCGACTGTCAGACAAGCAAGGTGCGCTGATGGCGTCAGTGCTGGGCGCGACATTAATGTGGGAGGGGTATTTATCCAACTTATAAAACTCAGCAAATTCACTTACCAGCAGTCGCCAAATTTGAAGACGTCCCGGCGACCGAGTATAATTCTGACTGCAGCCTAACGTCTACCTAGGAGATCCACGAGCCAAGGGCGAGAAGAGCGGGAATTGCCTTCCAGTGGAAACTAACAAGTGCTGTAAGATGGCATCTGAGAGGTGGTACGGTCTTCGGATCAATACAAGAGACCGCTCTAACATACTTGGGTGACATCGTTACGTCTTTCTCCAAGAAAACTGACAGATCAATATGTATGAGGTATAATGGCCCGAGTATTCTTTGTATTTTTGAAAGTCTTCAGTCTCTCCCGTCAGTCCCGCCCGTATCATGGTGTGTGGCCACGACCCTGTGGGGTTATTCACACTAGTGAGAATTTGTCGACCGGAACTCCACTTTGTTGCACCTTAGAAGATCACCATCGTCCGCCTTTGTCCGTCCCGTGGATTTTGCCTGTCTACTTGGGCATCGGCAGCCGATCATGCTTTATAACGGCACACCCCAGAAATTACTCTGCCTAGGCTAAGTTTATTATCAAAGATCAGAGTCCACGTAACGGGTGCTGATATTGATTTATCTATATCATGAGCGCCAATCAGGGTTGAGTTCTTTTATCAAATCCGTTATCCAACACGCACCGGCAGACCTTCCAGGAACCTCAGCTGACGGTGGTGCGCGTAGTATAAATGGGCGAGCCACTTTGTATAGATGCAATGTCTCATGCCAAGGGCGGATGGACCTAAAGGCGAGTTTTTCAAAAAAAAACTGATCACCTCCGAGTTTTCGGTCGGAAATATCTGCCCGCCCACGGTATACGGTGAAGTAGTTCGGCTCGCAGAGGCTAAGCTACTTCTGACCGATTTTTTCCGAGACGACAACCAGACGACTTCTACCGTTCTCCAACCTCGTTTAAATCCTGTAATCAGCGAGTGGTCCGAAAACCAAATTGCTAGTATCTGAGGACAACGTCAAGACAATCCATCGATGGGGCATAACCTCTGTGCCCAAATACCAGAAGGTGGTACTCGATCGATGGTGATTTTGTTTCGTTATCCGAATCCCGCCTGAACATGCCTCCGATGAACGACTGCGCAGGTGGTCAGGAACATAACTGAGGTGCTGCGTTGGCCGCATGGCCCAGGACGCCAATTTGTCCGAATCCGGCTTTAACTGGTGGCGATGCCGGGTTCGCTAACTGTAAACGTGGGTGAAACTAACGAGGGTTGGCCTTCATTATTTCTTTGGCCCCACTGTCTTCAGCCCTCACGGCTGGCGCACCAAATGGTTCAACATAGAACAGGGGTCAACCGACTCCGATGGAGCACGATCCTTTTTGGGAGAAGCTACTACATGGAGCAGGCGCAATAAATTGTGAACGCCAATAATGACAGGAAAGTTCATACGTCTTCGCCTTCCGGAAGAATGGGAACAGTAGTTGATAGATCACGAAGGATAGCCTCCAGTGAAAATCCTTGACTGCCGTAATGCTTACTTAGGTCCCGGACTCTAAGGTGGATTTCTAAACAAGAAATTTACTGACGAATTTAGCAGAACGATTTAAACGAAAGGCGAACGCGACAAGGTGTGATAAACGCTTAGTCCAGAGACGACCGGCAGTTGTGACCCACTACTAACAAAGCGCTAAAGACGTACTGGAATTATGGGAAATTAGAGGCCGTGTCAGCGAAAGCAAAAAATACGATGACAATTTCCCGCGGTAAGAGCTGTCGGAGGATGGTCGGGAACTTCTGCTTGCAAGCAATTGGCCAATTGGCCGTCGACGAGACAGTGAGAACTCGAATAAAGAGGATAGAATCGTCGTGACAAACTGTTAAATGCCGACACTGTCGACGTTTAAATACTCGGCCTGTTGAACCGAGGTGCGGTGCCAAATACGTACGTACGGTTTTGCTACGTAGCAAAACCGATCTAGTCAAAAGGGGAGGGGCAATCAGACCTTCCAAAGTAGAGGGCACAATCTAGTGGCAAATTTAAACCCAGTGAGAAAACACCGCCTAGAAGACTTACAGTCTTTATGAAGCTGAAGATACTGTTTTCCTTCATCTGCTTTCTAATTTCATCTTCGTCCATCATCATCGAATGTCCTCGGCCACGACACAGTTCAACAAGTACAATATCAGGCAGGGTGTGGTCAATAACCTATAATTCAGAGGTCGTTGGAAAGTAGGCGATTGTTACATATTTTACATCCTCGATGCTTTCGCTGCTGAAGTGAGCTGTACCCACTAAGTAGACTTTGGTCCCGTTTTCGCATTCGATGAGGGTAACAGTTTCAGGAAGTGTGAAGGGTGTCTTGCGTACTTTTTTAACGTCTTCAAAAAAGCGTAGGCTAGAACTAATATACTCCTGGGCGTTTTCGCCGTCCGAGTTCTCGCTCTCAGCCAATGGACCTTCATCTAACGACCCAACACTCATTCCTGAGCCGACACGCAGAAGTTAGAGGCGTGCAGCGAGTTGAGAAACGGGAACGTGCAGCCGGTTGACCAAAGAAGCCTTTTCTGGGGTTACGCACATAGTAGTTCATGTTAAATAAACACTTTCGGTTAACTTCATTCGAGGGAAGTTTTCATCTGCCCCCCTGAACTGCCTGTTTGTTACGAACAACGCGGATGTGCCAAAAAGTCGGATGAACGAACGTCAAAAAGGAAAAAAACGGAATATTAGAACCACACAGATAGACCAATCATTACACCTGTTAACAGCACCGACAGAATTGCCTTACCGACAAAGTCAAGGGAGATTGGAATAGCCATTTTTGAATTCTTATCCGTCGTCAGTCAGTCATACCCAAACCCAAAGTGTGGAACACATAGGGCTTGATCCCGCGAACTGTTAATTAGAAATCTAACGCCTCTAACCACTGACGTACCCGGTCGATGTGCTTTCGGTTGCGTTTGCGAATATGCGATGGTAGGGGACAAAATGGTTTTACCGAGAGAGAGAGAGTCCGAAAGGCACAACGGAACAAGTGAGTTCCGTAAGAACGACCGGCGAACACACCCTACCATTGTACATTACCGATCGAAACCGAGAAGACAACGGGCCGGTGGCACAGTGGTTAGAGGCGTCAACATCAACCAACATTTACTCTAGTCTGACGACGACACGGGGAACCGACGTCGAAAATTTACTCAATAAAGTTTTTTCCCTTTCCCAAAGAACGTTTTTGATTTCAATTTATATTTCTTGGGACGCCTGAAATTTCTAACTCAAGGTTCTGAAACAACCATCCACTCAGCAGAACAATTCCTTGAGAAACTGCAAGGTATCAGACTTACAGATGACGAAGTGTTGGTATCGTTCGACGTGATATCACTCTTCACTTCCATCCCACAACATCTCGCGGTTGAAACTGTGCAAACCTTGCTGGAGCAACGTTATAACGAGACGGACAACAAACTTAAGATAAAACACCTTGTCGATCTCCTGCAACACTGCTTGAAGACCTTCTTCACCTTCAACGGAACCACATACGAACAAGTTAAAGGTACACCGATGGGGTCGCCGTTATCCAGCTTGATTGCTGAGGCAGTGTTACAACGACTGGAGGCACTGGCTTTTGACCACTACCGACCACGACTGTAGGTACGGTATGTTGATGACACATTCGTCATCATCAATCGGGACAGGATTGGAGAATTCACGCAACATCTGAACTCGATTTTCCCGGATATCCAGTTCACGATGGAAGAGGAAAAAGATGGCCAGTTGCCCTTTCTCGACGTACTAGTCCAGAGAAAAGGCGATTTGGGACTAAAAATAACAGTTTACCGGAAGACGACGAATACCTCTCGTATTCTGAGTTTTCTCAGCAATCACCCCCTTTCGCACAAACGCAGCTGCGTAAGAACACTCTACCGGCGTGTAGAAACCCATTGCACGGAGCCAGCCGACAAGAAGGCCGAGGCGCAGTTCCTGAGGAAACTCTTCATCGTGAACCGCTACCCTGGGAATTTCGTCGAAAAGTGCAGGCGAGAAATCCGGGGAAGAAAACCGAAGGGGCAGCCGAAACCGAAGTGCTGGCGCGCAGTGCCGTACATAGCTGGTTTGTCAGAAGAATTCGCCAGACTGGTGAGCGAATTTGGGATCGGCGTCGCGCACAGACCTGAAGCCACAATCCGCCGGCAACTCATGCAGCCCAAGGATCCAATTCCCATAAATCAGAAATCGGGGGTCATTTACCGCATAGAGTGCAATTGCGGTCAGGCCAGTTATGTTGGTGAAACCGGCAAACAGGTCCCCACGAGATTGCACGAGCATGAATTGGCCGTGAGACGGAACGACAAACTCTCCTTGGTAGCCGCCCACGCCTCCTCGCCAGGGCACGCCTTTGACTTCGAGAGCGTGAGAATACTGGGGCAGTCAGACAACCGAGTTGCTCGCCTGCTGCAGGAAGCGTGGCACTCAACTGAGGACACGATCAAT
>CACRXP010000116.1:1042879-1067741 GCA_902702965.1 Spirometra erinaceieuropaei
TGAGCGTCTAGATCGACGTGGCGGTTGATGCTGGTCGTGCCAGAATGCCAAGCTTCGAGGAATTCTCGCGCCTGTCTGGTGTTAGCCTTTGCGATCACTTCAGTGTCATCCCAATTGAAGCGGTGATCATGCTCAATGGTGTGCGCAAACACGAGGGACAGAGGGTCACGTCCGCGGAGGGCTAACTTGTGTTCGTTAATGCGAGTCCCAAGGCATCGGCCTGTATGGCCAATATAAACACAAGGGCAGTTGGCGCACGGTATGCGGTAGATGACGTTACTTAGTTGTTCTTTGGGCACCGGGTCCTTTACTCGGCATAATGTCTCGCGTAGGGAAGATGCGGGCTTATGGGCAATGGAGATGCCAAAGCGTTTTAGTTGCCGGGAGAGTGCTTCAGAGATTCCCTGAATGTACGGCAGTGAATAGAATTTCTGCGACGCTCTATCTTCATGAGACTCGGGGTTTGGTAGTTGTCTCTGGCGTCTGAGACAGTTCTTTACGAAACTGGCAGGATATCCGTTGGAGCGGAACAACCGATGTAAGTAGGCCAATTCTTTCTTAAGTGAGTCATCACTGTTGCAGATGCGATAGGCCCGATGGAAAAGAGTGCGGACACAGCTTCGTTTATGGGCCGCAGGATGATTGCTCCCATAGTTAAGTATGATTTCCGCACTAGAGTCTTTTCTGTGGACGCTTGTCGCTAGTTTGCCATCAAGGAGTCTTTGTATGCTCACATCTAAGAACGGGAGGGTATCTCCTGTTGCTTCCTCGCGGGTGAACTGTATAGCCGGGAAGACGCTATTTAAGCTCTGATGCAAGCGCTCAACTTCCCTGGTCTTTATGATGACAAATGTGTCGTCCACGTAGAGGAGCCACATTTTTGGTTCGAAGGTGTGCACAACATCCTGTTCTAGTCGCTGCAAAGCTAGTTCTGCAAGCAGCCCCGATATTGGCGAGCCAATTTGAGTCTCCTCTGCTTGTTGGTAGTACTTGTCATCGAACTGACAATAATTCTTGAGGCAAAACTCACGCATTTCTAGAACATGCTGTGTTAGAATGCCAATGGCAGTTTTCTCTAAACATCGGGCAAAGCTGTCAATTTCTAGGTCGTACGGTTTTGAAGAAAATAGGGCAACAACACCGAACGATAGGATGCATTCGTCAGGACTTACTTCAAGGCCTTGGATCTTTTGTAGGAAAGCCTGAGAATTTTTGATGCTGTATTAGGATCCATTTGTGAGGTGCTTTAAATGTCTGTATAACCACTTGGCAAGGTTGTAATTAGGGGATCCAATAAGTGGCACAATGATCCTCAGCGGCGCATCTGTCTTGTGCACCTTCGGAAGGCCGTACGCACGTGCGATACGGGGGTCATTGAGGGTCATAGATCTGCTGTCATCGGGGCTTATGAGCTTCAATCGGACAAGCTCATTCACTTTCTTCTTGATAGTCGCGGCTTGCTTTTTCGTTGGGTCTGCAGCGAGTGGTGCATAGGCTTCCCTGTCATCGAAGATTTGGTTTGCCTTGTTGACGTAGTCAACCTTATCCATGATAACGGTTGCTCCTCCTTTGTCAGCAGACATAATAACTATTTTGTCATCTGTCTTTAGCGATCGCAACGCCTTTTTCTCTTCAGTCGGTAGGGTTTGATGATGTTTCCTTTGTCGGAGGAGACCAGTGGCGCAACTGCGAATGTCCGCACACATGTCATCCGGGACGTCGGAGGTCAGAAGGAGGGATTCAAGGTTGGCTAGGAAGTCCGTAGGTGCAGCATCGGTGTGACTGAATCTTATCCCCTTAGACGGGAGGCTGATTTCAGTGGAAGATAGGTCCCTTTACGAGTACAACTGAAAATTCCGAAGAGCCTTCACTTTCTCATTATATCACCTCGGAATGCACACCACATCAGCTATTCATCATATTTCTGGGCGTCAAACGCTTATCATTACCAGACGTTGGGAGAAATTGGCACAGAGGCAGGCGACGACTTACGAACAATTAACTTTTCTCCACCGCTGTCGCGATCATGGTGTCCTACCTAAGTCCCTCCGATTCAAGCCCACCCTACCCAATGAGACCGGAAGACAACTTGCGCACAAGTATGGATTTCGTGTCTTGAGTGCCGTTATATCCGACGTCCACCATCGTCTTTGCCGCTTTGAAGCAACAATTTCTGACCTTAGAAGCCGCTGCGTCTCATGCTTACCTGAAAACGTCATTTTAGAAATACTTCGGCGAATAAACGCCACCACCAAAGACGCCAGAATGAAGAAACGGGCCGACCTGCAAAAGAAATTACAATCTCTTTTGTGCACGGCCAGCGAGAACCGAATGTCTACGAAGGTTGTTAATCTTTCGAAAAGGGACCTATCTTCCACTGAAATCAGCCTCCCCAGCGTTCTCTAGCGGTTTCCGGTATATGAACTCCAAGTTCTGCACTGATTAATTTCTGGAATTATTCACCTGATTATTCTCTGGAGTTCATATACCGGAAACCGCTAGAGAACGCTGGGGGTCCCACTGAAGAGCCGAACCCCACGCAGCTGTGTCCCGCAGCGGCAGAATATCGTCGAAACACGTGTCTGGGCTTTTAGCAAGTATCTAGGTCGGCAGTACGGTATAATACCTTTACCATGTATAGATATATATATTTCCATATGTCGATATGCGTAAAGATTCGAGGTCCAGACATTGTATCGCGTTCATCATCTCCCGAAGAAGACGAAGAAGGAGAGGGGGCGAATCCATGGACCATATTGTATTCGAACTGACGTTTCGGAAACTTCCTCGTTTCCATCATCAGAGTAGCTTGCCTCGTATTATAGCCGTGCTGGACGCAAGAACTTTGACCTGCCTGTTTGCCGCTGACTGGCTTAGACCTCCCCGGAGCTGACCGCTGATAGGCCTGCGTGACCATTGTTCCCTTTGGGGTCGGCTTAGTTGTGGTCAATTCAACGTGCCGCTTGGCCCCTCCCACGTCAGCCGGTGGACTGATCGGTCGTTGCTGTTCAGATGAGCAGCATTCAGCTTCGCGGGCGCATCGGTGAGACAGTGTTCGGCTTTGGCCACATGACCTCTGGCCCCCAATTCCGCTCTTTTCCGTGAGCGTTGACTCTTGGTCCCGCGTGCTCGCTTGCCTTATTGGTCCTGTACGGACTGATCCGAGCCTTGTACGCAGTGCTTGGTAGGCGGGATGTAGATCTATAGCTCGGTTGAGTGTACCAGTCGAGGACCAACTTTCGAGTACCAGTCTGGCCATCTTCTCATTGGCTCGACCATTTACCCTTGCTTTCTCAAAGGCAAAATTGTGGTTCAGTTCTCGTATGTGGCCATAGACCAAAGACAGCTTGTCCTTGCGGTTGATTGCAAGTTGGTGTTCGTGCAATCTTGTGCCGAGGCGTTTGCCCGTTTCACCAACATACCTTGCATTGCAATTTAGGCATGGTATGCTGTAGACCACCGCCGACTGTTCTGTTGTTGGTAGCGGGTCCTTGGGCTTCATGATTTGCTGTCTGATGGTGCACTCTGGTTTATGAGCCACGCCAATCCCTAAAGGTTTTAGGATTCTTGCCGTTGCCTCTGATACGTTCTTCACATAGGGTATTATGAGCCAGAACTTGGGCTTTTCTCCACTCGACCGCTCAAAATGAGGCTTTTTGAGGCAATTGCGTATGAAGGACTTCGGGTAGCCGTTGGCTTTAAAAAGGCCTTGTAAGTAATTCATCTCCGCCTTCCTCCCACTGTCGTCGCTACAGTGTGTTTGAACACGTTGAAAGAGAGTTCTGACACAACTGCGTTTATGGCCAACAGGGTGGTTGCTTCGGAAGTGGAGGATGCGCCTAGTATTTGTTGCCTTACGGTAAACCGTTGTCCTTATCTTCCCGTCTGTCAATCTCGTAACTTCTACGTCCAGGAAGGGCAACTGATTGTTTACTTCCTCTTCCATAGTAAACTGAATGTCGGGGAAGATTGAGTTCAACAATGTCTTGAAAGCCTTCACCTCGCTCCTCTTGATTACAACGAACGTGTCGTCGACGTATCTGGCCCAGAACTTCGGGGGGTACGAGCTGAAGACCTGCTGCTCGAGTCTCTGCAAAACTGCTTCGGCAATTAGTCCAGACATAGGCGAGCCCATCGGTGTCCCCTTCTTTTGCTCGTAGACTTGGCCATTTCATATAAATATATGTTGGCCATTTCCATATAAATATATGTTAATATATATAATAAATCTTAACATGAATCATGCATATAAATCATAAAAATTCATTTATAATAATATGATATTATATATATATATATATATATATATATATTCAATCGCGGCAAAAATTCTGATCCCAGGCATTGAGATGGAGGATGAAGATAAGGCAATCCCTGGGGAAGCGGGTTTATTCATCAGACGTTTTTTGCTCGTGCTCGAGCACATCATCGGAGATCGACCGAGTGAGAATTACACGGTTTAAGTAGGCCATCCGCGCTTGCATCTGACAGACCCGTCTCGCTCTCTCCCGACTGACACTCCTCTCGCGCGCAAATGGTGCCTGACGGCCTCGTATGGCGCTGGCAAATCGATACTGCGGTTGATCGCGTTGGTGTCTGATTTCCAGGACTCGATTATTTCCCTCGTCAGTTTTCTTTCGGCCGAAGATACGGCTGTGTGTTCTGAGCATTCCGTCAGCTTCTTCAAATGCTTGGCAAGCCATTTAGACAGTCTGAATGAAGTCGTGCGTTTTCGGCCATGCCACAGTAGTTGGCTAGACTGTCTAGACATTTGACGTGGTAAATGACGCCCGACGTGTCTGCAGGTAGTAGCCGGCCCTTGGGCTGAATGATTAAGCGGCGGATGGTGGCCTCCGGCCGGTGTCGAACACTCACGCTTAACGGTGTTAGCATGCGCTCAATGGCTTCGGAGACGTTAATCACGTAGTGTAAAATACGGAAGATTTCCGGTCTTTGTTTCTTCTCCCCGTCGGTCTTCGTGAGCCTTCGGTACAAGCATTGGTTTACAAAACTATGTGGATGTCCACTGGTAAGGAAGAGGTGCCATAGGGTTTCACATCCCCGCAGCTTCTCAGTTTCTGTGCTGTAGTGTGTGTTTATGCGGCGAAAAGGTTTCCGGACACAACTGCAATTAAGAGACAGGGGATGGTTACTGTTGTAGTAAAGAATTTTCTCCCTGTCTGTAGCCTCCCGAAAGACACCAGTCTAGAGGGTGCCGTCTTCCCGCCTCGGTACCTGGACGTCGAGGAAAGGAGGCACTCCGTTATTTTCTATCTCCATGGTAAATTGGATTTGTGGAAAAACCGAGTCCAATTCCCTTTTAAAATTGTCTTTCGCGTCTCGGTGTTGAATGACAAAGGAGTCGCCTACGAAGCGTATCCAGCATTTCGGCATGAAGGTCTGAAAGATCCACGTTTCCAGTTCCTACAAGACGGCCATTGCCAGGTGGCCGGAGATTTGGGACCCCATTGAGACTCCCTAGATTTGCTCGTAAATTTGACCGTTAAACGTGAAGTGTGTGTGCAAACAGTAGCCCAGTAGTTCAATCGCGTGCTTCCTCTTAAAAGGTTTTCCTTCTTCGTTGTACCTTCTCTTCACTAGGTCATCGACAACACTCAGGGCCTGTTTTTCAGGGATTGAGGTGAATAGAAAGATGACGTCAAAAAACCATTATTTCGTCGGGGTCTGTTATGACGCCTTTGAGTTTTTCCAGGAAGTGCGTTGAAGATACGGCTGTGTGTTCTGAGCATTCCGTCAGCTTCTTCAAATGCTTGGCAAGCCATTTAGACAGTCTGAATGAAGTCGTGCCTTTCGGCACTACAATGGGCCGTAGGGGAACATTTGGCTTGTGGATTTCTGACTAACCCTAAAAGCGCGCTAAGGCAGCATCTTGTGATTTCATCTGTCTCCAATCCTTTTCGGATATTGCCTTTTGGTTTCTCATATCGTTCAGGCTCTTGATGACTTTGCCCACCAGTGCTTTCATGGGTTTTGATTTGATGACTTTATATAACTGGTTGTCGTTCAGTAGCTGCTGCGCTTTTGCAACGTACTGAAACTTGTCTAGCACTACGGTTGTCCGCCGTTTGTCCGCTGGAACCAGGATAATTTCTTCGTCCATCTTTAGCTCCCCAATGGCCTTTACCTCTGGCGAGTGGATGGTTCGGCGTGGTCTAATTCAGTATGATTCAGTATATATGAGGGATATAGGCAGAGCCTTAGAAAACCCTATTTACAGATAGACGTATGAAAAAACATGCAGATATTTGCATAGCAGTCATGCCAGTCATTGATGTCGTGTAAATATTTGACCGTCAAGCATACATTTAGCTAGTCTTCTTTCGAAGGTCTCAACGTTTTCCGCTAAGACAACGGAGTTCGGCAATTGGTTCCATCCCTCAACACGCCGGTGGGAGAAGAATTTGGCCCGCGCCAGTTCGAAGAAATCGTCAAAATGAAGAGCACATTCTTGCCCTCGGACGACCTTGAAGGCCATGATCATATCCCCTCCGTATTGTCTATGAGATAGAGGAAATATGTTATCTTCTCCAGGTGTCTCTCATAAGGTAAGCTGCTTAATCCGCCGACTAACTCGGTCGCCCTTTGTTATACGTTCTCCAACAGGGTGTAATCGTGTTTTGTCCAGGGACACGATGTCTGAATACAATAATCCAATATTGGTAGAACGAATGCTCCGAATATTCGGTCGAAAAGTTCGTCGTCAAAATTGAGGAAGGATCTTCTAATAGCGCCTAAGACACCCATAACTTTCTTTGATACCTTGGCGCAGGGAGAAGATGGCTTTAGAATTGACGTCATCCACACACCGAGGTCTCTTAAATCGTTGAGTGATTCGAGTTTTTGACCTCTTATAAAGTAGTGAGATCCAAATGTCAACGGCCTCCTGCACGACCGTTGTCGGATAATTTGGCATTTGTCCCGGTGGAGGCTAAGACAGCCCTCCTCACACCATTATTTCAAGCGATTTAGGTTGTCTTGTAACTGTACAGAGTCTTCCGGCTTCTCTATTTATTTCCAAAATTTGAGGTGGTCGGCTAGCACTGCGCGCTCGCAGTTCAGACTGTCCAGGCAGTCGAAATGAACCCAGAATGCTCCACTGCGGAACGCCACTGTGCACGGATGCCTATCCCGATTTAGCGTTTCCGACACACACACGCTGAGATCTGCCCGTAAGAAAATCGGCTAACCTTTTCAACAGATTTCCATTCACACCCACTTGACGTAGTTTAAATATAAGTCGTCTGTGTGGAACACTGTCAAAAGCCTTTCTGAAGTAAATGTACACGGCGTAGACTGATAAACCCATGTCGATTGATTTCGACCAGCTCTCCATGGATACTAGCAGGTTAGTGAGACAGGATCGACCTCTTCGAAATACATGCTGATGCAAACTGAGTAAGTGCTTTTCTTCAAGATGCCGCACCAGCTCCGTTTGTATTACTTTTGCCATCAGTTTACAAGACATGCTTTTGAGACTCACTGGTCTGAAACTATTTGGGCTGTTCTCTCGCCACCTTTATATACGGGGCTTATACTTGCTTTCTACCAGTCGGTAGGCAGAACCCTGTTCTCCATCGAAGTGTGGAAGGTCCTGGATAACGGAGAGGCCAGTTGCTCTGAGACTTTTGCGAGAGCGCAGTCCGAACCAGGGGATTTAGTGGGCTGGAGATTATTCAAAGCTTTCCTTACCGTGCCTATTGTGAAGTCCACCGTGATAATTGTATTCTTTGATTTGAAAATTGGGGGGGGGGGGGGTAGACTCTTTCATTAAAAGCCGGCTCCTCGGTATACACAGACGTGAAGAAATCGGACATCAAGTTCGCCCTATATGAATTGTCAGGGAATGCAGCTCCGGTTGCGTTTCGCCTGATCCACGTATCCAAAGAATTTTGTAGAATTTTGCGGGATATTTTTTAGAAGTTTTGACTCAAATTCTACCTGTTCCCTCCTCAACAGATTCCGACGTACATTCCTCTGGTTTCTTGCAGTCAGCGAAATGTTCTGGTTGTTGACATCTGGCGTACTGCTTTCAACGTCTCCTTTTCAATTTAAGGTTCTTCTTTATTTCTGACATCATCCACTCTGGTCGGGAAGTAAGTGGTTTGCTCTTAAGTGGGCAAAACTGTCTACCAAGTGCTGCATTGCGTTCTTGAAGAAGAGCCAATCGCTTTCTGAGTCAGGTCCTTGTGCGGCATTCCAGCTTAACTTCTGCAGCAGATTTCTCATTCGGAAATAATCCCTTTTCCATACATTTCTTTCCTCAGCAGCTCGAATTTCAGGTACAGAAAGTGACTACACTCCCAAACAAGAACGCATTGGTCACTTCGGCCAAGGGGCGTTTGCGATTCCAATCCGAGAATGCAACTATCATCGCTAGTGATGATGGGGTCCAAACAACTGAACTGCCTTCCATCTCTGAATCGAGTGTTCACTTTAACATGTTGGGCAAGGAACTCAGTTGTGATCAGTTGCATAAATTTCTATTCGAAGGAATTTTCTGATCACGTGCAATGCGTGATTCTGTCTGCGCATTTAACCGTGTTTTTGTCAAAACTATCAGGTCGGGTTGGAAATAGGCCACGGCGAGTTTTATTTCGTCCAATTTGTTGAACAAACTCTGCATATTTCTGTACATCATTTTTATATTATTAGGTTGTTTCGATTTCTGGAAATTGTTTGCCAGTACTTCTGACTGATAGTTACTACTTCATATTTCACATGGCGTACAAAGTCCGCTGGTCGATTTTGAATTTACTGAAGTTTGTCGGAACCAAGCGCCGGTGCTTTTACCGTCAATGTCGCCGGATGACTCCACAAGAAGGAACGCCCTATTTTCACAATTTGGTTGTTAAAATAGAATAGGTTTATTGTAGCGCCCCTTGAGCACTGTCAGTCCGCTTTGAACTCAGGAAAAAAACCTAAAACAAACTCGGCAATTTCAACTGCACTTGGACTTCATTTGTTTCGGGTGTCTGGTTAGACAAAAGAGTGCGAATTGAGTTTGTTTTAAGTTAAAAAAAACTCAGTTCTAAGGGAAAATGATAACAAAATTTTCAAAAAATAACGATATGTACAATATAAAAATTGAAGTTTGCAGTTTGGTAGTTTTCGGGGGCATGAATAATATGTCCTTCATGGCAATTGAAGAACTTTGATATCGGCCTGACCCTGAAGTTATTTTCCTGTTGGGTAAATTTCCGTGTGCTCTAATTGCTGGTTGTCAGTCTATCTGGCCAGCTGTAAGGGGGCGGTCGCACAGTTCCTACGTGTTTTTCAGGAGGCTTACCATCGTTGTCTGGACTAAGAGCTGGAAAAGATGAATATATATCAGGAGTAAGAAGCATTCAATAGTAAGTCACAATCAAAACTGTTAAAATACTACCGAATCATGTATCATATTGTTCTTGTTAATGTGAAATTATAGGAGTAGTGGTCGATTGTTTACTATAACATAATATAGTTCTATATATGTTTAATATGGCCTTAATATAAACATACGCACGACTAATATGCAGGGTTTTATTGAAGGGTATATTTTTATTAGCTTTATAAGGGATATTTGGTGTCAGGTGACATAGCTGATGAAAACGAGAAAGGGAGGAAAAAAAAGAATATCATTATCTGTTCTATGTTTATCAATGATGCTATCTTTTATAAATTTGATTATTTTTAGTGCTATGTTCCGGTATTTTTCAATCGGCTGGCATCATCAGAGCCCTTTTGGACCAAATTCTATATCAAAGAATTGACTGGAAAAATGCTTGCTATTTTCAGATTCACTTCGCCCTCGCTCTGACGTTTTCTCAGTTCCACTACCAACGTCCTCATTTTTACCCATTGAATTGGCTGATAGTCTGGCTAAACAACACTCCACGATGGTTGTTTCGAAGCATGGACTTTCGCGACCAGATGAGATCTGCTTGCTATTTGTTCCCCAATACGACTTTTAGTGGTCTCGGTCGCACTTCCTCTGTGATGTTTCTAACGTTATCTGGGTAATGGATGAACATCAGAGTGTGAAGTAAAGGCGCCTTATCTAGCAAGGACCTGGCATTTAGAACGAAAAGTTTAAGGGAAAGACTGTTTGTTTTTGGGGGAGGTGGGCTACGTCGTCCAATGGTTGGCTGCCCACGGAATATACGGTCTGGTTCTGCAAAAAATGTTGTGGCATTAAGACATCCTGACGCGAACAAAGAGGAGTAGAATTTGGAGGAGGAAATAACGGACAGGAAAACTGGTAACCATTTTTAGCTAGCTCATTTTCTGCCGGAAATCTACGAGCCGGATATTGTACCGTATATCTGCCCGAGCGAAACTGAGGATCGGATGAGTTAAGTAACTCAATATGGACATTGGCATGAGGAATGAATTGGTAAAACGGCCGTGGAGGAAGAGTGGTGGGGGATGGGGGGCACACTGCTTCCATTGGTGCAGGAATTCTATTTAAAGACGGGAATGTCGGCATATTCGGCCTTACCGCCTCCATATGAGGGCTGACGGTAGTTGGAAACACGCTACGTTTTGGGCCGTGGTGTTTAAGGCAGTGTTGGGCGATTTTGGAAGAAAAGATTTCATAATGGAGCCGGATTTATCTGGTGTTCGAGTGGCTGAAACGGCACTTGGATTCCTCTTTGAATTAGGTACTTATTTGGGCTTACTACGAGTTGCTGGAGTAGTCAGTAGGACATTTGTATACCAGGCGTGTTGTTGCGTTTAAAGATCTCAGTACCAAGAGCAGTTGAATTTCCTACGGAATTGACTATGCCATAACGCGGAGAGGCCGCGGATGATGATGAAGAAGAGATATTTAAAGTGACAATGGGTGTAATTATGTCAGTTTTGGTTTTGGACCATTTCAATTTGTTCAGTCTTCGCAGCATTGGTGTGAGATCCGACAAAACTGAGCAGCGCCATTAACGGCAGAATTCTCTAGTTATCTTCTTCCGCGACAAGATGAAATCGACTTCTATCAAGGAGAAAAGGGTAACTAGTATCGGCGCATTACAGCTAAGTGAACGCAGTCGTTTTGCTTGTGTGACACTGAAACCCAAGCCACAACTTTGCAGGACCAAATGCGCTCCCTCCATAGCAGATAAGTGGTACGGAATGTTTCGCAGTACAAAAGCATGCTTGCGTTTAATTTTCCCTCAGTTTCAGAACCTACTACCCCAATAAGTTTAAAAGCTTGTTCGATCGCTTTTTTTTCAAAAATGCTGCTTATATCGCCATATATCAACTGATCGAGTATTTAGTCGGCTGATGTTCTGTTACGACTAGATGAGGCGTAGTTTTGGACGATTAAGGGGTCAAGAAGTCCTGTATGGACTGGCGGGATGTTTGAGTAAACCATGTCCAGAGAAGGTAGCAAACATATGCTGGCACCCGCTAAGTCTCTAACCACGATACGTGCACTCAGAGAGGGCGGTGAGGCTGTAAGCTTTCGTCTTTAAACACGTGTTCTTCGGAAAATTATAGAGTGCTGGATAGGTTTTCCGCTGTAGCACAAGGATCGAAACGTTGCTAGCGTGCAACAAAACCCACAGAGTAGCAAACACTACTGCCAACTTACTACGAAATCTAGAAAGACATAGCCTGACACGGAGTCTCTAAAAAGGCGCTACGCAAAATATGGTCACTTTACCACACTGTCCAAAAAGAATGGAAGAAATTATGGCCGGCAATAAAAGGCGACTTTTAAAAAGGACTCAAATAAAAAATAGTCATCAATTGCTAAGGAATATCAAACTACAGACAAAGCTTCATTTATGTTTAAAATTGAGCTGCGCGCCTTGACCGTGCCTTGACGTTGACCGACAAACCCATCTCGAGGGATTTCGTCCAGGTTAGTGAGACAGGATCGACAACCGCTAAATCCATGTTGGCGCCCACTAAGCAAGTTGTTCTCCTCAGTATGTCTCATTAGCTCCTTTTTCACTATTTTCTTCATTATTCTGCAACAAGTGATTGTGAGAACCACTGGTTCGAAGTTATAATAATAATTTTTTATAAAAGACCCATCGGGATCCCATCAAAACAAGTTAAAATAAATTTACATGCGAATTTCGGACGAAGTAGGCAGAATCTGGACAAAATGAAATTCATCGTTTCTGAATTAGCAGCCGGTTAAGAAAAATGATTTACGAGAGGTGAAAAAACCCCACTTGAAACTTTAAAATGATTGGATTAATTTTACAGGAGAAAAAAGACTGTCGCACACAGTAACAAAAAAGCGCGGGCCGGACAGGCCTGCATGTGATATTGTATACGGGATTCACAACTGACATCGTCAGGGCAGGATTGATACGCCGCATGAGACTATTCGCGTCGAAGGGGCCAGACGAGAGGAACCCAGACGTGATCGGTCACAGTACGCTTCAAGCCCAGCCGAGGAGTGGGGAAAGGAGGTACGACCAAATTACCAGTCGACTGCGAATATTGAGGGTTCCGCCGCGAGCGTCGACAGAACGCATGAGGCCGAAATGCGGAATATGACATCAAGAACCGCGAAAATTGTCGCTATGGGTGAGGAGTGATAGCAGTGGATTTAGCAACCAATTCAAAACAGGGGTTTCTAATGATATAATTGAGAGTTACCAATTGATCTACCACTAAATCCCAGGAGCACCCTTCTCGAAGTCAAGAATCTGAGTGTTCGGGAATGAGACCGTTAACAGTACGTTTATGCTTTCCGGTGTAAGATGTTTGCGTAATTTCGACTTGAATACCAGTAACTTAGGCGATAATCTAATTTCAGGCGGAAGAGTATTCCAAAGGAAGGCATATTTGGAAGCAAAGAAGAGGGAGCGCTTAGATGTAGTGCAAAGAGGCGGCGGCGGAATCACCATGCAGGAGTTGCGCGTGGCATAAGACCGATCTCTCGGAGTGAGAGTGTC
Source organism: Spirometra erinaceieuropaei (assembly GCA_902702965.1). Classification (NCBI taxonomy): domain Eukaryota; kingdom Metazoa; phylum Platyhelminthes; class Cestoda; order Diphyllobothriidea; family Diphyllobothriidae; genus Spirometra; species Spirometra erinaceieuropaei. The sequence continues at coordinate 1,055,794 of CACRXP010000116.1, forward strand.
AATGAGCGGAAGACTGGAGCTAGAGTTGATGCGAAAAAGGAAGCAAAGGCCAGCTTCGAGTCTTCTAACACACAAAAACTTAAGGTTCGCCAGCTGACATCTCTGAGTATAATAAATACCGGACGAAACTTCAAAAAACAGTTTCCGGGTGAAAAACCTCTGAACATTTTCGATTTTATTACGGTCGCAGGCGTTCATTAAACCGAAGAAAGGACAGCAGTATTCGAGGAATGGAAGAACAAAAATTTGATAAAGTCTTAGTTTCATTACTGGAAGGAGGAATTATGCCATGTGAATCCACATATCTGAGCGGCTTTGGCAGATATTCTATCTGAACGAGGTGATAAAGCAAGCATATTTGTATAATTTAGACCTAGGTCCTTTATGGTGAGGCATTCTGAGAGTGGGTTATTCTGAAAAATTATGGCACTAGGAAGTTTGGCAGGATCAAAAGACATAAAACTATACTTGGATGATGAAAACTCCATCTGCCATGTCGAACCCCATCTGCTTAAGCGTAGTAAATCGACATCAATTTTTTCAAAACAAACGTTTGCGGTGTCCTTAGAGTATGAGTAAAGGTTAATGATGTACCCGATTTACTCCAGATGCGTAAGCCTTTCATGCATGCCGTATCTGTTCACGTTTCCTTTCTTTATGAGTAGTCTCGCTACCTAAGATCCCTCACCAGAAATGTTAATTATTCCAATTTTTTTTAGTTCATGCATCGTGCCCTCACAGAATGCGCGCCATCGACGCTCTTGGCGAAACCTTCTGTATTCGTCATATACTAGTAGTTTGGTCGCATCTCCCTTCCCCCATCCTCGGTTGGACTCGGATGAATGTAATCGACCGCATTTGGGTTCCTATCGCCTCGAGACTGATCTTCATGATGCCCTCACTGAATGCGCTCCATCGATGCTCTTGGCGAAGCCTTCTATATTAGCCATATACTAGTAATCTGGTCGCATCTCCTTTGCCCTATCCTCGGATGGACTCTGATGAATGTAACAGACCGCATCTGGGTTCCTGTCGCCTCGAGACTGGTTGTCATCGTGCCCTTACTGAATGCGCTCCATCGGCGGTCTTGACAAAGTCTTCTATATTCGCCATATACTAGTAGTCTGGTCGCATCTCCCTTCCCCCCATGTTCCACCCATGTTCGGATGGACTCAGTTGAATGAAACCGACCGCATCTGGGTTCTTGTCGCCTCGAGAATGGTTGTCATCATGCCCTTACAGAATGCGCTCCATCGGTGGTCTTGACAAAGCCTTCTATATTCGCCATATACTAGTAGTCTGGTCGCATCTCCCCACATGTTCGGATGGACTCGGTTGAATGAAACTGACCGCATCTGGGTTCCTATCGGCTTGAGACTGGTTTTCAATTTCGCCACTTATTTTTCTTATTCAAGGCGATACAGGCCAGTCCTGACTGACCCGCCTACGTACCATTTTATGAAATCCGTTACACAATGCCATATACAGCTGACATTTATTTCGGCCATGTTGATGTCGGACTATATTCCATTTTGTACCACCACATGCAGGCCAGTCCTCCCTGTTTTTTTCTGATGCTATTTTTCCGAGGGTTTTTTTCTCCTGTTAAATTACTACAATCATTTTTAAAATTTGCTTTGGAGTTTTTTTTTCACCCCTTGTTTTTTTTTTTCATTTTTTTTTCATTTTCATTTTGCTTAACGGACTTCTAATCTCAAAAACTATGCATTGCACATTGTGCAGATTTTGCCTACATCGTCTAAAATTTGCATGTAAATTTATTTTTACTTGCTTTGATGGGACCCCGACGGGTCTTTAATAAAATAATTGAATTGAATTGAATTGAATGATCTGAAAGTTGCATATCCTATTACCTGGACACTCGTATACAACGAGTTAAGATTTCCAATACCATCTCCAACCCCACACGTGTGAGGAGTGGAGTCATTCAGGGTAGTGTACTCGGCCCGCTTATATTTTGCCCTTTCGTTAATGATGTACCCGATTTATTTCAGAATGGTAAGCTTTTCATGCATGCCGATGATCTTAAAGTTGCATATCGATATAAGACGGCAGACCGTGACATCGTGCTTGAGCTCCTTAAGAGCATCTTACAGACTTTTGCCAAGTGATGCCGCACATGGCGCCTCTCTCTTTCTTGGCATAAGTGCTCAGACATCGTGGTTGGCGACGACCACCAACCTCAACTAAATATTGATGGTCACTCCATAAATGTGCCCAGGGTTATTAAGGATCTGGGCGTTTAATACTCCAAGAGTCTCAATCTCTCGGAGCACTGTGCCTTGATAGTCTCCAAAGCACGTAGAACGACCGGGTTTATCCTCCGAAACTTCAAAACTAGGGACATCAGAGTGCGCCTATACAACATGTACGTTAGACCTGGTCTGGAATACTGTTCGTTTTTATTTAGCCTCATGCGTGCTACTGAGCCGAAGAAAATAGAATCCGTTCAACACTTTTTTACCAAGAGAATTTTAACCGCGGTACACCGACATTTGTCTTACCAAGATCGTTGCCGGGTTACGGTTCTTGATCCTTTATGGTTCCGTAGATTACAAAAGGGACTATTTTTGCTATTTAAACTCTTATATAATCGCACATTTAACCCACTCACCTCGTTAAGACATCATGTCCACCCACGACGTAACAGTCACCGTGAGGTCTTTTTATTTCTTCCTGTGGCACCTACTGTTAATATTGTCGGTTCTTTTCTGTAAATGCTATTGCTATTTTGATTAAACTACCCATGAGTGTGAAAAATCCGCAAAATTATCTTTTATTTAAGAGAACTATTACTCGATTTTTGCATTCAGAAAAGCTCCCACAAATTTTGGGTGCTGAGTCCACTGAACGACTCTACCGTAGCGATGGCGTTTGTGGTCTCTGAACACTATGGCCGGACTCACCAGCGACAATTTCGTTGGCCATCAGCGACAGCTGTTCTTCGGCGCCTCTATTTTGACTATCCCCAACTTCATAAAAGGTAGTGACGTTTGATAATCTCCAATACCGCGCGATCCCCCCTCCCCCCTTTTTGACGGCCGAAAGTCTGCCGCCAGAATTTTTTTCTCCTGAACCCTCCAATTCACAAAAGCACCATCAACTATATTTTTATTCCTTTATCACAGGAGTTTTTTCACTGCTGGTCGGATTTTTGTTTAACGCTTCGCTTGACAATGCCTGTAAACTGGTATTAAATAAAATTATCATCATTATCAGCTGAACTTGGATCGGTTGGAGGATTGGTCAAACCGTTGGTTACTGCGGTTCAACGCTGACAAATTTAGCATACTTCGCCTAGGCAACACAGCCAGATCCACCAGCAGAAGAGACTAATTTCTGGGCGGTGCAGCCCTACAGGAGGTCGAAGCCCAAATGGACCTCGGTGTGCTGACGACGAGTTCCCTAAAGCCATCCGCCCATTGTTCGATAGTGGCAAAATACGCAATGTCCGTACTGTACGTCATCAAGCGTGCGTTAATGGACTTTGACGAAAATGCTTACTCAAATACATTCCAAACATTCGTTCGGCCGCATTTAGAGTACGACATTCAAGCTTGGAGGCCGTGGGCGGTTGTGGATCAAAACTGCCTTAAAAGAGTCCAGAGGAGAGCCACGAAGATGGTTAGGGGTCAAAGCTCCTTTCCTTATGCAACCCGCCTAGTAAATCTTAACCTGTTTCCTTTGAGTTACAGGCAACTTCGCGGAGATCTCTTGCAAGCCTTCCGCATTATAAAGGGGTTGGATTGCAGTCTGGCCTTCGAGGACTTTTCTGAATTTGCTACCACGACCAACCTCCGAGGTCACCCGTTAAAACTGCGCACTCGGCAGGCAAGGCTGGATGTGCGGAAGTTCCCCTTCTCTGTTCGACCGGTCAAACCATGGAATGAGCTTCCCGCAGATGTTGTGATGTCACCATCTATACAAAGTTTTGAAAAGAATCTGAACATATTTATGGTCCGAAATGACCAAGAGCGATGCAAAGTAGAGCTCACCCCCTGTAACTCGTCCTATTTTCGTCCTACCATTATGGGCGTGTTTGAACTATTTCAGCCGGAATATTTATCTGTATACCGCACATTTTTCCATTGCAAATAGGGTACTCAAAGGCTTACGCCTATTTCCCTCAATAAACTGAACTGAACGAGTCCAAGCGGCGGAAGGTAGATGTCGTTGTCGGAAACCGATGCCATTGCGAGGATTGCGTCAATACACAGACGATTTCGCCTTCCGGTACGCGAAAATATTAATGTAATGCATTGTCTAGGTGTAACAAATATGGTACAAAAAAGGCACTGAGAGCTGGTTCACTGTTTGAGGGAAGCCACCTGACTGAGAACATGCAGTGAGAACAGCCCTCGCTTTTTTGGTGGGCCCAGGTGTAGTGAGGTGCGCAACTGTGTTCGGCATAAGTGTGAATGCTGCAGTCCAATGGCATGACATCTGGCGGGATGTCTGTACTAAGGCCCTCCTCAACAAATTGAAGACGAAACATGCCAGACTCGATTTGCGGGCCAAACTCTTCTCTCACCGGCTGGTTGAGGGATGGAACAAATTGCCGAACTCCGTTGTCTTAGCGGATTACGTCTAGACTTTCAAAAGAAGACTAGATAATCTTATGCTTGATGGTCAAACATTTACATGATATCAATGACTGGCATAACTGCTATGTAAATGTCTGCATGCTTTTTTTTCATCCGTCTATCTGTCAATAGGGTTTTCCAAGGCTCTGCCTCTATCCCTCATATATACTGAATTATACTGAATCAACGAGGCAAAACAGATCGGAGGATCGGAAGTGGAGGTTCAAGTGGATGAATCGATGATAACCAGGCGCAAGTACAATGTCGGACGTTTGAGGAATCAGCACTGGATTTTGGGTAAGAATCTGCAATTCAATTACCATTCGTAGGCACGTACGACACAAAGAAACGGAAGGCGATATTTGAACAAGTAAACGATCGCAGCTGGTTCTCCCTAAGGTCCATTATAAAGAAATGGGTTGCTCCCGGAAGCCTAATCATAACTGACCAATGGAAAGCATACGATAGGCTAAGAAGGATACCGGCACGCAACGGTGAATCCTTCAACAAATGTTGTCGATTCCACCACCAAAAGGAATACAAACGCCATTGAAGCCTATTGGACTAGTCTGAAGAAAAAGTTACGCGAACATGGACCCACCAAGGACCGCAGACTATTGGCTCACCTCGATGAAGCACAGTACCGTCTTTGGGACGGACTCAAAGCAAATAACTTGCCAGAGTTATGGGAAGGATTCCTGTTCCATGTGGCTCAGGCATATCCGGTCCCCGAAACACACCCAGAAACCGAGAGGTTTAGCAGTTGACGGGAAAGGTAAGTAATAAGATGTCAATGATGTCCTACACATAGGTCAATATGAGCAGGCCAACGAATTATAAACAGTCAGAAAAACCGGTCGCCAAGGCAATAGAGATGTTGCCATTGAAAACCAGTACAATCAAAGCAGTTTGAATTTTGCTAATACTGTGCCCTGCAATAGTGAATTCCTCACTATGCCTCCGAATCTTTCTTCCCTTTTTGTTCCATAACCCAAGCCAAAAATGCGTCAGACGGGATTGAATTCATAGTATTAGAAGGGACAGATGAGAAACCGATCTGTTCCCTCACTGCTGGTCTTGTCCGATCATAAGGCTACCCCGAAAGTACGCAGAACATCAAACCGATTAATGGTGAAGTTGAAACTGGAAGCTAAGCGTACTGGTCGCCGCTAGCCGGTCAACCCCCCCAAACCCACCCGGGCATGCGAAATTAGCCGAGACGCATACAGAAAGCGACAGAAGGAGACCGTGCAGAAAGTCAGAGGCCCGGTTTGATGCCTATATCGGTGAAAGTGCAAGGCAAGGACACCCCCCCCATTGTTGGGTAGCCGTCCTAACCCGGCTATGGTGGGGTGTGGGTGACGAAGTGAGCCGTACCGCAGGCAGAGAATTTTTCTAGCGGTGGTCTGCTCAAAACGTAAAGCGGAAATGCAACTTCTAGAAAGACAAGATCCACTGGCCGTCCTGGTCTGCACCGACCCAGGGCGCCCAACTCAACTTCTAGCCCTAAGTACGCAGACCTTAAAGCCGTATAATGATAAAGGTGAATCGAAAAGCTAACCGTACTGGTCACCGCATACCCGCCGACCCGCGGGACGCCGACGCAGGCGAAATCAGCCGATTAGTTGGCCGTGGAAGTTTTAAAGCAAAACCCGACCGCAAAAGCAAACGCTAAGCGACCTTAGAAGGCCACACAGGAAGCCAGCGGAAGGGTTTGACACCTATGCCGGTACACCAAAAAGGCAAGTGCAGCCCCTGAATGTTGGGGAGCCATCGAAAGTCGCCGGGTTTGGGGGTGGGAGGGTGACATAGTGTGCGTTGTAGCAGACCAAGAAGTAAGTAGAAATAGAAGGTCCACTGACCGGGCAAGCCTGCACCGATCAAGCGCACCCAACGCCTACGTTCCTGGTTAACCCACACGGAAACCGCGCAAAACGCGATGTGGGAGGTCGCACTGGAAGCGGAAAACGGCGTCTACAATATAGGCATTTTTTAACTGTGTAGGCAATGGCCGTGATGGAATCTGACGACAACCAGCTGAAGGAAAAATCAAGTAATTAAAGCTGGAGAACCCAGCTGTAGTAATGTGGCGAACCCGCTAAGCGGCTGATGAGCGGAAATGTAAGCATGAGCAGTAACATGAAGGACTTTACAGCATAACCACCCTTCCGTCGTCCAAGTGTAAGCTGTTAGTATATGCAGGAAGTATGGCAATGGTAGCACAACAGCGGACAAGGTTTCCGAAAGTAAGGCCGAATGCGTTACACCACCGCCTGACTGACACGGTTGAACTATGTAACTTAATTTAAGCACGCCTACTGATAGGAAGCAAGTACGTCAACAATGTCGACTCATCATCCCAGGCTACGAACTTCGGTCTCACCGCAGGTTGTAGTAGGTCTTCGTAGGACTCTGGGCTAAACCGAGCCAGACAATTCATTCAGCTCCGGATAATGATTTTCCGCCGGCCTGCGTGTCTCATTGAAAGAGGGAGGTTAGGGAGCATAACAGACCAAGGATTGAGGTCTGGGAGACACCAATTGAAAAGGATAGGCAGTGACATGAACATGGCATTTACGTTTACATGACGTCGAAATTTAAAAGAATCCAGGTTATTAGTTGTCATTGATTAGCGTTTGAACACATAAACATTCATAGATTTTCAACAGGGAGGTCACGTTACTCCTTATGGATCGACGTTAAGAGTCATGGGCGTCGGAGGCAAACTTCTCAAATGGATCGAGAATTTCCTCGCACGCTGTTCCCACATTGTCTGCGTAGGACAACAGCAATCTACGCGCAAATTCATAGAGAGAGAAGTCCCGCAAGGCTTAGTGCTCGGACCGACCCTCTTTCTCCTGTTCATAAACGATTGTGTAGATCAGTTGGACCGCGATAATGCCATGTTTGCAGGTGACATAAAAATCTGGAAAGTCATCTAGGATGCTGCAGATAAGACCAACATCCAAGAAAATCTTTGTCGATTGAACGAGTAGTCCCGCTGATGGCTCTTGTCATTTAATTCGAACAAATGTACCACACTGCGCTTAGGAAGTCAGACCTCTGCGATGCGTCAATACCATTTAAACAAAATGCCATTTCAAAAGCAGAAAAGCAGGAAGATCTTTGAGTCTGGGTTGCAGACATCCAAAAGCCTTCATATTTTTTGACTTCAAGAAGGCCTTTGACAGTGTCCCACACAGGCTTCTTTTACAAAAGATCTGGGATGTAGGGATTCAAGGGAGAATGTTTAAGTGGATCAGGAGTTTTCTGTCCTCCAGACTACAAAGAGTCGTCGTTAGTAATTCTACCTCGGAATGGGTAAAGGTGGAAAGTGGTGTCCCACAGGGTTCTGTCTTAGGCCCAGTACTCTTCCTGATTTATCTTAATGACTGCATCAACGAAGTGAATTGCGAGGCTCTAATGTTCGCGGATGACATAAAAATATGGAGTGAAGTCAAGTGTGATGATGACGCAGAGAAGTTGCAGTCGAACAGCAACAAACTGTGTGCTTGGTCGAACAGATGGCTTTGGAAGTTTAACGTGTCCAAATGCGTGGTTTTGCACCTGAACACCGGCCGCAATGCCTCTCCCAAACACCAGTGCTATATTGACGGGACGAGGTTAGAAACTGTGGAAAGACACAGAGATCTGGGTGTGTGGACGACCACAAATCTATCGCCATCAGAACACTGCAGAAAGGTGGTCCAGAAGGCAACTAGTACTCTACACTGTATCAGACGTGCATTTAAAATATTTCCTCCCGAACTCTTCGAAAGACTCTTTGGTGTCTTTGTAAGACCTCATCTAGAGTATGGAATGCCAGCAGCTTCACCATGGATGAGGAAGGATATCAACTTACTCGAACAGGTGCAACGCAGAGCGACAAAGATGGTCGACGGTCTAAAGCATTTGTCATATCAGGAGAGGCTGCATTTGCTTGGTCTATTCCCTCTCTCTTATAGACAAATAAACTGCAGTCTACTCTGGACGTTCCGGATTGTTCGCGGCCAGGGTTGCTCATTAAGGGCAGAGGACTTCTTTGAGTTCGCCCGTACAAACCAACTACGCGGCCATGCATACAAAGTCGGGAATGAGCGCACACGTTTAGACCGACGAAAATTTTCATTCAGCCAGCGGGTTGTCAGGCCGTGGAATTCGCTTCCAAGCGAGATGGTGACGGCTGACACAGTTTGTGTGTTTAAAAGAAAACTTGCTCGCCTAGTTTTCGACAGAAATCGGCTTGTACAGCATGACTATGCACAGCCAGTTTTGTAAAATCTGTCATATACAATCTTCCGCACTAATTTACAGTGACCCCATGCACTACCTTATGATTACGATTGAACTGTGACCCAATCACATTTTAAATGCCTGCAAATTTATTTTATTTTTGAGTATGAATCTGCGAAAGCACTGTACATAAATAGGGTCATCAATGGCTCCGCCTGTAACCCTTCAATATACATATACATATACATACATAGTGTTGTAAAGCGGCTAAGGCCGCAAATTCAATGCTTTATGCCATCAAGCATGCATTCGCAATTTTCGATGAAGACTGCTTCCCCAAAGTCTTCAGCACGTTTGTAGGACCGCATCTCGAAAATGCGATTCAGGCCTGGAGACCATGGGCGCAGGAGGATTAAAATCTACTCGAAAGGGTGCAGAGGCGAGCAACAAATTAATAAGTGGTCAAGGTACACTTCCATACGAGATCTGCCTGAATAACCTTAGCATTTAACCTCTGAGTTATGGGCAGCTGCACGGAGACTTAATAAAAATTTTTCGTATCGTGCGCGACTTTGACTGTGCCCTCCGGTATAACGGCTTTTTTTAACTTGCCATGACGAATAACCTCCGGGGACATCCCTTAAGACTGCGGATTCCCAAAGTAAGATTTAATGTGAGAAAGTATTTTTGGCAGGATCTTATTTCGTAGCCGTACCTTTTGGGGTTAGAGTTAGGGGTTAGGGATTAGGGCTAAGGTTTTGGGTTGGGATTAGGGGTCAGAAAGTAGGGACTAAGGTCAGGGGTTAGGGTTAGGATTAGGGGTTAGGCTGGGGATTGTCTACGACAGGTATGGTTACGAAATAAGATCTGACCATATTTTTTCCCCAAGCGTGTCTTTGAACCGTAGAATAACCTAGATGCGATGATTGCTATCTTTCAACATGTGGAGACATCTAAATTCCTGCTTGACAGACATATGCTTCAGCAACAAACGGACTATGTGACTTTGTAACCATAACACCAGTCACCTATGTGAGCCGATGTCCGTATTCACGTAATGCTGTAATTTCTTCAAATTTTTGCCTGTTTTCCGAATTTCTCATGTACGAATAGGGAGTTCTGAGACGTAAGCCTTTTTCCCTGAAGTGCAATGACTGATGCATTTAAACTAAGGAACTACAAAATAAAGATTGGTCAAAGTGGTGGTTCTCCTCCGGACGCGTGGTGCGTGAGTTGCTTCCTGCACAGCGAGGTTCCACAAATCCGACCGCACGTTTTGCTAATGTTTGAATTGGAAGGTGACGGTGGGAGGCTTACCGCCGGCGATGTTGAGAAACTCGCACAACTTCACTTTACTAATGAGTTGACTGGTTTTATCATCTCTATTGCGGCAATCTATGCTGGTAAGTTTTTTCATAATTGCATCAAAACTTCAGTCGCATACTTCACTTACCCCTAGAATTTGGCGCCGGATCGTCAAGACGGGAGGCAAAATTTTGTTATTAGGCCCTAAAATATTTTATTAAAATTTTCCGTACAGACAATCCCTCTCTGTCCTTTCCTGAAAGTGACATAAATGTAACTCAAGTTACATTTACCCGCACACTTGTGCGGGCATGACGCGAAATGCAGTACCGTGGGTATATATTTGATTACGCGGCCACTAGACTATCGCATCTACCATTATACCAGTATAAACTTGTAGGAATCGCACTTTATGTACACGTGAACCGACTCCCTTGCCACATCTTGTTTCAGTCAACCAGTGGGCAGTCCGGAATGTCTGCGGGGTCGCAAATTCCACAGTTTACTAGGAAAATCGGAACACGACATCAACTCAGAACACAAGCCGGGTGTGCGACAACGAAAATATCACATTACCGTGTGCCGCCACACTTGCGAAAAATGCCCTATCACAATGCGGAGTCCTATCCATCCTCATTACCAGGCTAACCTGACGTTTCCCGAGGCCACAATTTATCGATTTGAATCTACTGATTATATCAACCTGCCCCCCAAGTGATAAAAATGACGCAAAGGGTACCATAGGAGACAGAATGCCAGTAACTACGTTGTAGGCGTAGCCGACCGTAAGACCGATTTCTGTATGGTAACATGCGGACTACGTCAAGGGAAGTCAGCGTTGCCACTCCTCTGATTGCGCCTATGCCTTACGCTAAGGAGTCCGGATCGAGGTGAATTAGTGGGATGCCTTCAGGTGCCCAATGTAGTTTCGGCGAATATGGAGACTATTTCCTGTCGAGCAATTGCATGTCCTTGTAGCCTCTTAGGCTACTCATTACATCGACCACAGATTCAACCCATCTAAGTAGTGATCACTTCCAAGCTAACATTACCGAGACCATACCAGAAAATAGTATTAGCTGCAGTTCTGTGTCCAGAGGAAAGACCAACCAGATAGCAGTCGCAGGATATTAAGTTTAACCGTCTCCTGCGACAGTAATGGGCCCTAATGTCGACTAATCAGTACTTATGCAATCGTACACCAGCAAAGGGAGCCGTTTATCCAGACCTTCCGGCACGTCAGTCCATAAATATACTGACTGTTTTGCAAGCTTACAGGGGAGTTACTGGATGCATACACGACACTACCGGGTTCTCACTTAAAAACGCGCAGTCGGATCAGAACTTCGTATGTTAAATATCTCTAAAGGGGTTTGGTAGCTCGCGCCGAATCTGAGTACGCGGTTCGGGGCAACATATGCTCAGCCCTTTTAAAGAGCACTGCAATTAGGTGCGGGAAAAAGTGCACCTGTTCGACGACAGTTACTGCCACTATCATTAGCTCCGACTGACCTATGTGCATCTCACTAAAGCAATGTAAAAACCAAACGAGAATCTACGCAACGCTTTTAAAATTTTACTTTTTAAAAAAGGGAGACGGACGGGATGCAGACGGTAGGAGAGTGTAAGGACAACCAAAAGCAGGACGGACGGTGTCTGGTTTTTGTGCCCAAAGGAGCGATGGTAGATGAAGGAGGGCTGTCCTATTATATACACAAAGTTTTTCGGTACGGCGAGAAGTTTTGTGGAAGAATGGTTGGGGGAGACATACACAAAAAGATCAGAAAAATGCGTGCTGCGCGAAAG
>CACRXP010000116.1:1077083-1088605 GCA_902702965.1 Spirometra erinaceieuropaei
ACTGGGAGCAGTCGCGGTCAAGTCGTTGCTTGCCATTGTTGATGGGGCGGTGCTGCTGACCTGCGCCGAGGCTGCCACGTCGTCCAGTGCAGAAGTCTTACTTGCAGAGGAGGCAGTCACTGCTGGCGACGGAGAGGAGGAATTCTGGGTGGCAGGCCGAAAAAGTAAAAAAAGTTTGTAACTCACAAGCGACGCACTTGAAATGTCCCAAAATGAGCAGTTTCGTCAAGAAGGTCGGTGTACTAGTTCTTAATTAGGCTGCAGATGAGAGGCACGCAAGTAACAAGCCTGCTAGACATGTATCCCCACGGACAGAAGAAATTAGCCAAGTGGCATCAACAGGACATAGACGTGGCCTAAAAAAGAGCATGCTTCAGGTGATCGCCCAAATCGGGACAAAAAAGTACGTCCCACTAATGCTGGGCTAAATGAAACCGAACCGTAGCCGACATATGAGAACAGTTGCTCGGTCGTACTGGTTTCTGCCCGATCGCAGGCGTTAGGAGGAGGTATGGCTAGTTAAATAAGGTGCGAGTAGGTCGGAAACAACTGTAGTTCCACTTGATATTGTTACTGCACACAATATCATCGCTTGTATGCTTTAATCAGATATGCGGCTGATGTACGATTGGTGGGAGGGAGAGAGAGAATAGGGCTACTCCAGCGCAGGTTGAGCATACAATAAGTGCGGTATAACCCAACTGATGCACTTTAGACTATTGAGGTGCATTAACTGCCATGGTCTGGAAGGTCAACTGAAGGAATAACTCGATCTTTCGTCAAAATGCGGGTCAGGCTGTAAACGACGCCAGGTCGATGTTGGTTTTTAAGGCAACTCCGTTCAATGAGAATCTCGAGACTCTCTGAGGTCTACGAGTGTGGTGAAAGTTCAAAATTTAGTTTAGCCTCGTCAGTCAGTGCGTCCATGTCCATTCCCAGTCGTCTTGATTTCGTCCTGTATCTGAAACACGAGTGTGGGAAGACAGTGAAATAGGTGCTAGGTAAGTCTTATTCACTGTCAACCGGTACAGGCGCAATTCATCGATGCTCCTCAGTCAGTGTAAGTGTGTTTAGTGGAAGAAATGACGACTTCAGGTATTGTTTACCTAGCTGCTCTGCGACACAGCATGTAATCGTATGTTTAGAATTCTTACCAACAAAGGACGAGGATAGCTTTCGCTGGGTCACCTTGCACATCTACATGACCATTTCAAGATTGCCGGCGCGTCACAGCCTTCTGAACACGCCAGGTCATCAAAACTGGAATAGGAGCTATGACAGTGGGTGCATACCCGAATAAGAACGGGTCACACGGTTGTTAAAGGTGAAAGTGGAAGTAATGTTAGTTACAGCGCGCTCACTAACATAGTGTAAGTGTACGAGGGGCACTTTCAGCCGAAATCACCCTAAAATGTACTGTCGAGTCTACGGCTACCTGAAGAATACCGCAATGGACGTTCCTTATCATCACTGTTTGCCGATGGCTTCTGTGTCAACAAACTCGAGCTGGCAGTTCCCCCAGGAAGTAGCTGACCACAGTTTAGAATGTATGCATTCGAAACAAATGCAGTAAGTACCGACGAACCTTGGAGACAGATGAGTTGGTCGACGCCTCAGACGCACCCGAGGTTACGGTAGAAATTTTGGGTTGGGTCGTTGTAGCAGCTGCGGAGCGGACCCTCGAGAAGGACTTCTCGACCACATTATTCTGCTCGTCCTGGCCGGACTGCTCTTCGTCCTCCTCTTCGCTCTCTTCTGTTTCGCTGCTACTGCTGCTGCTGCTAGTGCTCTCCTGTCGAACGACTCGCCGGGACTGAAACGCACACAAATACACAAGAACGCATAACTTTCGGCATAAAGCGTGTAAAAAGCTGGGGGATTGGGTAAAATATTAAGCTGCCCCTGAGATGACTTGAGTGGACCTGCAACATGAGGGCAGGATCTGACGAATTAAGGCGCGAGACGGACAGCTTAGGCGACGTTGGTTACAGAGTATCGATGACATAAGATTCGAGGGGAGAGAGAGGGTGCTTTAGAAAACGGATGTTCTGAAAACGTTGCATTCTGCAAAGAAGCGGTCGGGAAGAATTTTTAAGCGGATGGTTTCATACGGAGACATTCCGGGGGTCCCACCGACGTCAATGCTTGACTACCTCTTTCCCACGTTTTAAAAATCAGAGCTGGTCTCAATGAGCAGAGATCGACGAGGCAAACGATCCAGCAGCGAAGAACGCAAAGGCGGGTTATCTGGCAAACTGACACTGTGCAGACAGGATAATTACACTCCCGGCAGAGGTATCAACATGAAGCTCACACTCATTTCGGCAAATGCTGATACTTCGGCTGACCAATGGCCCCTTAGAGCTCCTTCATATGGTTCATATGCTTCGGTCTCAATTTTGCTGGAAATTAATGTTCTTGTCTGGGGGTTGGTTCTTGGGACATGAATTTCTGTATTCGGTCCAAGGATTTGCGCAACCGTTTGGGCTGAACGGTGCCAACTTCAGCGGAATGACCGTCTAGCATTCATATGCTCTACATATTATTACATCTTATCAGTTGAAACTTCGGCCATAACTCCATCGCGAGTACTAGCCAAAATATAAAAGCCAATCAGTAGGCTGAAGTTATAGCATTGCTAAGTTAGGCGCCATAAATATTGTGCGGTTATTCACTGAGGCTGATGGAATTCAGCCCAAGTACTCACATTATACTTCGGTGCCAGAGTGAGAAGGTTTGGGCTGGGCATACACGTTACTTTCTGATGAGAAAAAAGTCTTAAGTTGCATATGGGTGTCAGTAAGACGTACAATTATGCATTAGTCACACTAGCAAACTGATGCATGCAGTACCGCCTCGTAAAGCCCAGGTCTTCGTAAAGAGCCACTTCAAGTGACGGTCAGCGTGTCCGTCTGAACACTGCAGTAATTACGGCAACGAGGACAGGGAAGGACCGAGCGAACTGACCTTTGCAGTGACCTGTGCATTGTTGAACTTTGGCGTTAAGCCTCCGCTGCGGGGTTTGCTGACGGAGGTGGGCATCGGAAGGTCTGAGGAGGACCGATTTGGGGCGCCGGTGCCGGACATGCGTTTTTTGTCAGCCACTGTGAGGGCACGGGTCGAGGCAGAGGCCGTCTTCTTGGTCGGCGGCGGCGGTGGCGATGGTGCCCTGGGCGCAGCCCGCTTTCCCACAGCAGCAGCCGTAGCGGACGCGGCCCCACGGGCTGACCCTCGCCCGCCGCCCGACGCTAAGTCGCTAGATTTGGGCATCGCCACTATCTCATCGTCTGGGTCTAAGATCTGCTCGAGCTCCTCCTACAATAATGAATAGGAATGGACGAGAACAGCGGCATGAGAGAGGATGCTCACAAAGGCAAAAGTGGGAAACAACTTGAAACAGCTGACCTGGGCTCACCGGGCGAGGAAGGGATCATCATTGCAGTTAAATAACTAGATCTCTCCAGAAAGCCTTTATTAGGACCCTAAGAGGAATATTTCGTGGGGGTCCCCGGGAATTCGTGTTGGCTGATGAGTATACGACAGTCAAAATGCTGCAACGGAATTCGGCACCTGCAAGATCGAACTCTACTGCTTCATCCACGCCGCTGAAACGCTGACTAGAATGCTAAAATATGCTGTCAGTTAGAAAAGATTGCTCAAGCAAGGATACAATACCCATTGGCATGCTACATAATCTCAGGATATTTCATATATGTCAAGAAGCAGACTTTTGAATGTGCGTCATCCTGGCCATCGGCGAAAATCATAGTCGCTAAAATGACTACGTAGAGTTAACATCGTTCGGGCATTGGTAAGTCTCTCTTTCTGTAGGAGAAGTCCCTAGGAAATACTCTGACCGACGTAAGAATGAAACGAAGGAATAGAGTGGGGGCACGCCGTCAGAATTTGCCTGTTCCCTCTTCCCCCATTTAAAACAGCCGACTCTGTTACAAAGACATTAGACATAAGTCGGAGCATTACAGACTGCCTACAGCTAAATGATTTACTGGGGGGTCAGATAAGAGACGGTATAACGGGGATACGAGGTCAAGAGATACGGGGTCTACCGTGTGCCCCACGGCATAAGCACAGCACCCGTGACTTGCGCTGCATTCACCGCTTGCTCTCCTCCCTCACCCACCAGGCTCCGATGGAAATACAATGTCAAGAGGATCGGTGGGCTCGAGGGCAGTGGCTGGAGTATATAAACGGCCTGTCTACGCGTTTCACGTACGACCTGGCCCTTCGCAAAATATCCCAAGTCTTTACAAAGTAGGGGGCGACTCGGATCTTACGTTCGTGAGAGCGTCATACAGGTCATATTAAGGTGGCATTGGGCCTGACTTGTAGCCCTCGAGCCAGCCGCCGCCCCGCATACACACACATGCAGTACTGACCACGACGACATGTATAACGAGGACAGGAATGGGGACATGCAGATGTGCTTGACATCCCAGAGCAGTTAGTCTCCCCCCTCACCTATCAAGTATGTGCGTTTGTGCAAATGGACTACTTGCCCGGCAGCAGGTGCCGGGTTGTGCTGTTACGGGCTGAGGAGGGTGTAGAATAGTGTTGTTCAAGTTGCCGTCTAAGTCTGCCTCGTGGAGTATGTCATGACTGCGGTTGAAACTTGTCCAGTCACTGCCTGTGTCGCAGTCCTCGGGTAAGTTCAGTCCGGGATCGAACTCAGGATGCGTAAAATAGAACCTGCTGGGCGCAACATTGTTATCATCAAGCGGATGTCGCATCTGCGACCGAGGTAAGGAAGGACATGTGGCATGTCCTGTAGGTCGTGAGGGGGTGATTGATTGGTGAAACAACAGACAATATACCTAGCGCTGTCGCATTTACTGGAAGTTTGTTCACGAAACTGTTGGAGTAAACAGTTTTACGCTATCAATACTGCCACCGATGTTTAGAAAAAAGGCAAATTTACCTGTTTTTTGCGAATTTGGGCCTCCAACTCAGCCTGACGTTGTTCTTTCGTCTTGATCTTACGCTTCAGCACGCCCAAAGGTGGATTCATGTCCTCCTCCGGTGCGTCGCATCTACGAAAATACGGACGGCATTAGTATGGAATATTTGGCAGTGAGTCAGCAGAGATAAACACGTCGTTTGTCGGTACCATAACTTTCACAGACATGCTTCAGAATGATCGCCAGTCCGGGAGCAGTGTTACAGGACCGACAACAATGAAATCAGAAGGAAAACAAAACTAATGAAAATGAGTACTCTTATCTCAGAAGCCAATACAGAAGACTACTAGATCTGAGTAAGGAGCAGATGTTCGGTTGGGCAAGGCTGGCTGACGACGGTTAATGAGCCAGGAATGGCCATCCCAATCTACCCTGTCTTTATCGGTAATCTCCTGTTCATACTACTAGTCGCTGTGCGACTGCCTGTGAGGCTCTAGATCAAACCATAAAGCACAGGGGGACAAACATGTCCCCTAATCCGATCGGCAAGTTAATATTCCTGGCTGCAACCGACAGGATGAGCCCGTGGCCCAATGCTTAGAACATTGGATTTACTAACGCTTGGTAGCCAAATGGACGCGGGTTCGAAGCACAGGTGCCCCTAAACCTTGGGGTGGGTAAGACCGGCTGACGATAGCCAATACGCTATAAATGACCACCTTAGCCTACTTTGTCTTTGTCGGTAATCTCACTCTGCCTAGAGGTGTTTGTCTGACGTTCTCGGCTCGTGCACAAGGTCCTTATCAGTGAGTGGAAGATTAGCGAACTCATCGTCCAATTATACCGAGTCCGTCAGATGAGTCGTAAGGCTACTCTCGTTTTAGGGTGTTGCAAAGACGTTGGAGAGCGGCGGGGAAGTCTGCCGAAGCATAATCGAGTTAGGATTCACATGCCAGGACTCTCGAAGTGCATAAGCCGTGTTGGGGCGCCCCGGCAGTCCTCCGTCAGTCTGACTCCACTGTCCCCCCGCCGAGTCATGCAAATTAGGGACAAATCAAATACCTTGACTTGACCGGCATGTAGACAAGTTCCCAGGGCACCGTAAAACGGTCAGCGAACTATAGTCGTTTTAGCATTCGGATCCTAACTCGATTACTTGGTGTGCAGGTCCCTACGCCGCGCAACAACCTATGAGGAAGGCAGGTCAACGACCGATTGGGAAAATTTTATATGAGTAGAGAAAGAGATTGACTATTTTTTAAATTATCGGACGACGAACTCGGACACAAGTCCGAATCACCGGAAAAATGCACCTACGTTATCGACTGAATCTTCGAAAATGTGATCCAAGGCTGTGGAAAGAGAAGATTAAAGATATTTGATATGGAAGTGTCATTAACTGTGGAGTTTTAGTGGGACTTCGAGTTCCCATCTAATGCAAATGACTATTTTACAACAGCTAGGATATCTTAGTAATAAGGAATAGCCAATCAGGTGTCGAGGCGGTTTGTAATTCGTCATTAGCGGACTCGGGCCCCTGTGTATTTCAAAATGCCACTCGAAATGCTACGGGAACGAGACGCACTAGCATACTTTCCGCAAACTTGCAAAAATTTTCGTCGTTAATAGCTCCGTGTAGTGCGTTGTCATAAGACACAAACGATCCTATTGGACCAACAGTCTAAGACCGAATCGTTCAAAAAGAACACTGAAGGGGAAGGATTCATGAGTTTTTCAGCACAAAAGGGCGGAGTGGATGGGTATTTTAGTTGGAAGTATCAGAATAATGAGAAGACTCAGTCACCGAAACAAGACTTTTATCAACCTACCGTTCCGGAGTCACTCTTGAGTCAAGCACCAGGGACACGAACACATGGAAATAGCGGACGCAGAAAGGAGCATCCTCTTAATAGTCAACCGTAAAGTCATTAAATTTACATTTCACTATCGTACAATAACGGTTTGCGTTCCTGCAAGTAATCTGCAAAATTGTTTGCAATTTGGGCGTAGATGTGTAATAGTGCAAGGGTTACCTTCTAAAAGTGTATCTTTTGGAGTTTTATTCGAACTAAGACGTCCAGGGTGAACCGAAAACAAATCACTTGTCTAATGCTCAAGGGTGCCCGGTTCATTTTTTGAAATGGTGGAATTCAGTGCACATATAGTTTGCACGTGTCGATCTCTTGGGAACTTATTAAGCCAAAATTACGACTGGTCCCCAGTATCCTGGCGGAGACGCTAAGGTAATAATTAGTATTATTGATAAATGGCTCAAACATGGAGGTCTTACACTGGCAAATAAAAACTCCACTCAAGTCCGTCCAGCTGATAGTGCTTATTAAATTGAGTGCAAAAACCAATATAAAAACGGCACGATTGCCCAGATCACGCAGGAATTTCCGACAAAACCAGCATGACTCTAATGTAACTCCTTTTGACGGTAAAGGAAATACCGACTCGTAGTATGATGTGGTGGTGTTAGGCAATGAACCTTTCTTCCAGAGGAGCTGCGAGAAGCCTAGAAGTAGTGTGGTCGGCGGACTTAAAAGAAGGATTACCCAGTGTCAATCGAAAAGCTACCGGTAAAAAATACAGTCGCAACGCCGCTTATAACGCTTCCAGCCGTTCACACATAGGAGCGCGTGACCGGAAAAAGTACCTCAATTATCGGCAGGCACACACTTGCAGAATTCGAGTACGAATGAGGGCAAATGTTGCCACAGTTGGTGGGAAATCTAGTTGGATGGAATTATCCTATGCAGACTTAAGATGGAAAAAAGTGACTGTGATCAAAAGACCATCGTAAAAAACAATTTAGCAAACTTCGGGTTAGGTCGGACTAACCTTGCTTTAAGTGATTATAGTTAAGTATTTTCACTTCCCCATTTATCCGTGGTTCAACGAGACTTATTTATTTATAGAAAAAGGGTCGGACGAAAATGTGTCAATGATATACTGACTGCTTTGGCTAATGTGTTATCTTCGGCAGAACGATGAGTTCAGGTAGGCTCGGCTCAGAAAATCTAACATGCACACACTACTCCAAGTCTGCAAAGAGCGGGGCAGTGAAAGGCACGGCAGTTAACAAAAGACCTCAAGTCGACATACGTTTAACTTCAAATCTCCGCACCAGGTTTGTTTGCGGTTCGGTTTACGTCACCGTATCGCTGACTGATTGGCGTTCAGTCAGAGGTGAGGTTAGTGGTCCGAAAATGACGACAGCGGGTTTTGGGAGCAGCAGGCAGGGACTAATGGGCAAACGACTACCACACGAAGGTCCTATGCCCCGCAGCGCATGGGTCTTCAGATTGGGGTAAAATTGACGCAGTGGATGTTAATATGTACCTGGTCTCGACACACTGACATTAGCTCGGCATGGATATTGCAACCACTGCCCCTGTAGAGCCTATATTGATCCGTCGAAATTTCCAAATAAACTCTACATCATAGAGAAAACTGACTTTTACTAGGGCTGGGACCCTATTTACAACTAATAGCAGGGATGTTGTTTATCGGAATAAAGGGCCAGAAAGTTCGCCTCTGCCCTACCGCATTTACCGCTGGCTGTCGCCTTAAAGTTAACAACGGAAAACGAACAGTAGAGAGGCGTAGTTCCCGTCCTGACCAGACAAAACCAGCAAAATAATCAGCTGTTTGTGCTCTGTAGACAAACGTTATCGGCAGTTTTGAGGACCAGACTCGTGTAGAGCACCATGGAAGTTCCGGATCTACATGAAATGCCCGGACGGGGTGAGAGAAAAGGAGGATCACTGTGAGTAAACGAATAATGGCACGACTGACTTATATGGCCCCCTAAACAGGACACGGGAATAGGAACGCCCCGCCCAAGTAATAAAGGTGGAATTGCGCATGATTCCGGAAAGGGCAAAATATTCCCGTGTCCTAACCTCAACAATAACCCTCCTATAAAATTAAACCGTTGCCCTAATATTGACTCTAACCCTACCCCAAACCTTTGCAGTCAGCATCAGTTCCCACCTTAACCCTAAACTTGATCCCGACCCACCCTACCGTTAACTTCAAATCTAGCCTTGAACCTAGTCGTTAACTGGCTAACGTGTCGGCCATGACAATCAGAAGCGCCCAAATCACAGAAGATGTTTCTGCTTCCCACCGTTAACTACCCACGTTTTCTGCAAATTGATGAAACTTGGAGTGTCGGGCGGAGACACAGTACGAATTACCAGGGTTCACGCCAGAGCGACATGACAGGATTATACTGGGGCGATTTTCAGTGCTTCTTTTCTGATTCTGACGAAAAGAGAGTCCAACCCGATCCGGCAGTTAGACTGTTGTAGGCAACAATGTCCACGCACTCTTTTGAACGGATCAAAAGTGAAGGACACTGGGGACACATGCTAACCCATAGCACTGCTACGTCGTAGGCTACCCAAGATCGCTCTTTATCCGGTGAGCTTGGCACGAAAGGCGAGCTTGGCACAAGGTGAGCTTGCTAATGAGCAAATCAGGGGATTGGGGGGGGGGGGAGAGGGAATTGACAGTAACATAATCTCACCGTCGGTGTTTTTGGTCGGGATTGTCACGACACTGCCAGTTGTCCGGCACGTCTCTTCCAATCTGGTTTTGCGAATACGGCAGGACTCTCCAGCGAAGACACTTATCTGAAGCGCAAGAGAAAACCAACAAAGCGATAAGCCAAAGGACACATGGCATTTAGACGATTCCGGGTGAGGAGAAAAAAGCTGCCAAAGTTGGAAGGCCCGGGAGTGAACTCTTGAGCTTACTTTGGGGCCAGTCTTTTAACAAAGTGGCACAGAACAGCCTTCATGATCTTTGACTAATTTTTGATAAGGGTTGATATTTCATGGTGAATAGGACACAAAACATCCCTGTTGAGTTCCTTGCTCGAAACTGCTCCAGAGAATTAGCTAAGACGTCGGTAACACAGGGTTGAACTTAGGGCATTTGACTAAGATACAATGCTGACAACGGCCACAGTCGGTCCTTATCAATGCATCAGCAGCCAGACCTAGAATGCAGCCTTATATCCTCTGATATTCAGGTTGTCGGGGTTACGCCTGGCTCATTTGGGAAGTGGAATCAAGGTACTACGGCACGCGCAAGTCTGAAGTATGGAAGATTTGCGAGTGTACCCAGTCGCATCAATAAGCGTTCGGATACAGTCTTGCTGCTGTAACATGATGGGGGCAAAAACAAACAGGGGGTCCACCCGACGTTGTCGCACCATCATAATTTACTTGACAGGTATTGAAACCATCACAGCACATTGTAAGTTGTAGTGTGGGAAGTTGTCCATTGCTAAGACACTTGGTTTCTCGATCAGACATCAAGGGTGACCGAAACTTTCTCCTACTACATTAACAGGCCTCTCCAGTCTTAAAAGTGCTTGAAATTGGAGAAGGGTCATACTGACAAATGAGCCAGTGATACTTACTTGGTCGGTCAAAATTCAAGTACGACTATGTAAAGGGGGGGGGGAGGGGACGGAATAATCACCCGTTACGCCGACCGCGTCCGCCTGCTGTTCAAACTCAGATAACTGGAGTAATGAGCCCTACAAACCTTTGGAGGACAAACGAAAGCAATGCCCTCCAACTCGACAAACGGCACTCAGAAGAAGAGGCAGTCGCGCAACTCAAGGAATCCATTTGACTCATCTTGACCCCCATAGTACTACACACTCGACCCTTTCCAGCCTCAAAATGGCACGGCTACGGACACTCGGATAACTATCTGTCACTCCGTGCGTGTGTGAGCCGTGGACAAAGTGCTCTAGTGGGGCTGAAGGGGTGCAGACAATGTAATAGGTGCCCCCGGTCAACTCGCACAGCCTACCAGTCCGAGCTGAGCTCGCTATCATGCGCCGAACACCCCAACGCCATAAACACTCTGTTCCACTATTGAGATGAGACTTTCACAAAAACAATTACATGCCGATGCCTGCCGATGCGGAAGAAGGCCACCTGAATGCACCCCCGATCGCGGCGCTAGCTGCTACTGGGCTACGTTCTCGCCCGGTTGCGCAATCGACGGGACGTGCTGGTGACCAAGGCGATCTGCGACGCCGATGGCTGGACGGACAACCGCCCCGTCATCTCCAAGATGAGGTTCCGTTTGCAACCCCACAGAAGGCCACAAGGGGAGAGACTACCAGGTACATTGAATACCATTTTGTTGAATTTGCCTGCTGACCGTTTACATTTCGGCAATCGACTGACCCAGCGGCTGGGAGAATTGTCACCTGCAGACGACGTCTCCGTGGAAACTCGATGCTGCCAACTGCGGGACGCCGTCCATTCGACCGCCTCGAGAGTCCTCGGCCGCGCACGTCGTCAACACCAGGACTGCTTCGACAAAAACGACGCAGTCATCAGCCACCTGCTCGCCGAAAAGAACAGTCTGCACGGAGCCTACCTCGACAGTCCGACCGATGCACACAAAACGACCTTCTACCAAAGCCGCCGTCTTGCGCGGCAATAGTTCCGAGAAAGGCAGGACGCCTACATGACTCGCGAAGCCGAGGAGATCCAGGAGTATGCCGACCGCAACGGACCAGAGAAGTTCTTCGCTGGGATCAAAGCGATCTACGGCCCCCTAAAGAAA
>CACRXP010000116.1:1088662-1109775 GCA_902702965.1 Spirometra erinaceieuropaei
GCGGGATACAGCGCAGTATTGACACACGTAGTACACCTTGCACACCCACTATGCCTAGCTCAATCAACACCTCATCGTCCAGCGTCTCCACCACCACCAGCTCCAACACTATCACCACCGAAACCGACTCCGACGCTCCCGACCTAATCTGCCCACACTGTCCCCGCACATATCGGATGGGTCGGCAACTCGCGAATCCATCGCACAGAGACTGGCGAACCAGCGTCTGGATCACAAACCTACATCAGAAACACTCGACTCAACTGCCCGCATTGCGCTCGCACATTTAACCACCACATGAGCCTGGTGGACCACGTGCGAATTCATAAAAACCTGTGGTAGATCACCACTGGTCATGCCACACTATCACATCCCTACCCAGGAGCATCTGCAGTCTGCAACAACACCACCCATCAGTACATTAGGCAAACACACAATTGACACCTCTTCACGTAAGCGATGAGTGTGTTTCTCTGCTTTTCTTCTTCTTCTTCTTCTTCTTCTTCTTCTTCACGTGACTGCTCTGAGGCATGTGTGATAAAAGTCTGAGACTATCACAGTGCGCCAAGCGCTGTGCCTTGGAAGGTTGTCGACTGGCGCCTCAACTTAGTCTACGCAGGCTGCCCGGATGTGTGCGCTTGTGTGGAATGGTCCCCGCGGCCTGGTGTGCGCTGACATTTCTCTGGCACCTAGTTCTCTGCCGGTAGACGCGCATGCGCTGCCACTGAGTATACAGGGAGTGTGAATGGGTGCCCAGTGACTTGTGTCATTCTTTCCTCTCTCTGACCCATTTTGTTGTTGGTTTAGAATCCTGGTCGAGTGTTTGTTGTGGACCAGGAGGTACTATGGTGCGCCTAGGTGAGGCTCCGGCCGTGCCAGCTACCTGCGCCCTCTCCCGCCCCCGGCCTTCTTAAGTGTCTTGACATAGGGTCCAGGTGGGGGAGAAGAGTGGGGTAGATGCTGCGAAAGCCTACTTTCGCAATAAACTAAGTAACGCGCAAGTCACCGTACCTGCTCCCACCCTGCTGTGGAGCATGCTGTGGACATCGTCGGGCGTGACGGTCGAACTGTCATTTTGACCTCTTGGTTCGAGTAATTGGGGTGAGTCCTTCGAAGTACCGCCAACAGACAAACCTTTCCTTAAATTGTGCACTTATTTGATGTTCTTTCATCGGATTGAGCTGTGTAGAGTCCCGAAGTCCCATATGACCTTCTGCATAGTTGTTCGCACTACTGTGAGCTCAGTTTACATGAAACCGATCTAACCAGAAGTACAAAAGCCAGGGAATACGAGGGCTTAGACTGAAAAACTACAGTCTAGATTTGAGCAGAGTTCGTATGAACCGTTCACGCTAGTGCTGAATACGAGAACCACTCCGACCTGGAGATAAAACAAATGGATGATTTAAAAACATAGAAGAACAAACTAACTTTACTACGAAAGAAGACTGACGATAAACAAGATCCGTTACGATCCGGTGACGCCTGCGTGGTGTGCCAGAGACGTGGATGAAGACGTCTTCTTACAAATTTAGAAACTCCAGTAAACCATCTCTACATAAAGCTGTCATACGCGACCGGTGACGGGCAAGCAACGACTCAACCAAACCTTAATGATAACTGCTTTATTGAGCACCCGTTCAGACGCTGTTCTAGGAGTTGTGGTCAGTCTGCTCCGGTTGGGCAAGCTGGGGGTCAAAAATCAATGAGAAGAGACACTAGTAACTCAGTTTGGTATGCTAAAGCGATGGACGGAGGTGCTTTTTCTGGGGGACACTATCGACCGAAAGTCAACCTATGCTTGAAAGCGCCATAATTCCAGGGAGCGACTAAATACCGTTCAATACCGAAGACTGGGAAGGACCCCAAAAGGCTGGTGAGCCATCGTCTTAATAGTGTGACTTCTGTGACAGGCAAAGTGATTGAAAGGATCGCGAAAAATCGCTTGCGCTTCTCTCTGAAGGAAAATCACCTAATCAGCTTGACTTTGGGGGGAGCTCTTACTACTATTTGTTGCTCTGAAAACTGCGAGGTAACAGACGACACGGAGGTTGACCTCCCGGCTAACACCGGGGCGTCCTATTACAAGATGCGACGAGTCAGCAATATGTTCTTGTCGAAGCGCTTATTCAGAAGGATACCGCACAAATCCCAACATGCTACGATCGCTCGCAGAGTCTACGGAGAACGAGATGATTAGGAATGCTGAAAACATCTCTCAATGATCGAGCAGGGGCTCATTCACCGACAACAGAATGGTGATCATCCGGACCCCTACGACTGGTAAAAGAGAATAGGCCACCTTGAAGATGATACGCGCAGGGAGCGTAGCATTGGAGTAGAGACTACCGAGCATGCTCTCGTTGAATTCCCTCAACCCCCCCCCATCGCATCCCGAACACCCGCTGAAATGTGTGAGGCACCTTCCAATCATGATCATATGGAGGCGGTGGCAAGGTCTGGGTCATGATATTGTAAGGTAGCCTAACGCTTTGCATTCAGCAATCCTCATAAATCACCTGCGCCTTCAAATATGCAAGCGAGCTATCAGTAACCAATCACCAGACCGCGAAACTCCCCACCAGCTATCTCGGTCAGTCGCAACCAGACCCGTCAGCCAACGGAACATCCAACAACAAGCTGGCCACGCTGGTGTCTATCACTCCCACGTAGGATGTCAGTGCGAAGCGTTGGAAGTGGAGGCTGGGAAATCCGGGCCAATACATGCTGCTTTATTCTACTAATTGCATTGGTTGGATTTGCCCCACCTACTCGACGCTGCCTCGCCCACAGAGATGGTTTACTTTTGAAGAAGGGGAAACGATCGCTGGGACAAGAGCCTTAGTAGCTTGTCGTTTCGGATTCCTGCTCGAACCCATCATCAGAGACAAAAACAGATACGGGTTTACTTTTAGCAACAACAGCAGGAAGGGCGACGATTAGTACCAAAAATGACCAGTAATTGCGCCCAACTCGCTAGCTGCCTTCGGTGGAAGAGGGTTAGAGCACATAGGAGGGGTGCTAAAGCTCTCGACCCACCTGGGCCAATGGGAATCCGGGGAACGTGAGGCTCACCGTGGGACTGCCGGGCACGTCTGCGGCCGACGGATAGCGGAGCAGAATCCAAAGAAGGTTTATTGCGAAGCAGGCTATTGGGTTTGACGGACGATTAGTCAATGGGCATCAAGCTGGCAAGTCGGCTACCTACAACTTCATAGCGGTGTTATGACATGCCGAATTTTGTCAGCCCTCACCCGCCATCCAGCAGAATCCTGGAGGCTTAAACTAGGGTGCCGAAAGTGTCGGCGGAGACGTCCAGCCTCGAATCCAGACATTAAAGAGAACCGTTCCATACAACTGCTTCTCTGGAAGCTACAGCCTAACCAGTTTTTGGGACGATCGGAGTGATATGGTCGGTGTGGTTTGATTGAACTCGGCGATGGCAAATAGCGCTGAGAGGAGCAGTCCGCCGCCTACAAAAGGCTGACCCGCAAATGCAGTCCTCTTTCTGTACGGCTAGCGTACTCAGCGCGGAAAAGTCAATTGAGTGTCAGAGGGCAAACTTGGGGTGCGAATGAGGGGGGCAGTTGAAAAATCAAGGCTGAACAGCTTACTTACCGCACTGAACACAAATCGACACACAAGAGTACCGCTTGCGGGCGTACTTTTCCTCGTTGCTGGGTGGATCGCGCCAACGTGCAGACAGGTAACCGAAGCTCTTCCAAAAGCGATTTATGTCCTCACTGCCGTTCTTGTCGATGGCCAAGTCATCCCAGTACTGCATCAGATGGTCGGCCATGGCTCGCATGAGTTGGCGGAACTCTTTTGCATCAGCAAAATCTTGCTTGTTATGGGTTGGTTCTGATGGGTTGGGAGGCAAGGGGCAAAAGGAAGCAATGAGCATACGGCTTAGAATAAGGAAAAAAATAAAGACTAGTAGTGTAGTGGCCAGAAGGGCGCGAGAGCATTTGCCTCCTCCTTTATTTTAAGGCAGGCTGAAAGCCCTTCCTGAATTCCATGTCCATAACGCTCGACGCGTCTCAGGACAAGCATCAGACCACGTTAGCGTTTTTTTGACAGACTCGGACGGTCTGAAGGAGAGGCGAAGGGGGAAAGATAGGCGTCACGATAGATAAATTGAAGTTCCCAGTAAAATCCAATAAGAGTCACCCCAAGTGGGCTAGATGAAAATATTCGCAGATTGGCTGAATATCGGTGAAATGCCAAAAGGCCTTGCGGTTCAGAAGCTCACAACTGCAACTGCTACCGAAAGAGTCCGTCGGGCAACAGGCAAGGCATGATACCATGCGGAATCCCAAGGCCACGTCAGCGGCACGCCGCACTTCGCGCATTTTATGCAGACAATTTCGCCAATTCGCGCAAAATCGATAACCTTGCCTGCCATGACAACAGCACACCGACAGTCCAACTTATTGTTATCGATCGAAGACACTGTCTGCTGGACGCGCCAACTCAGGAACGGTGATAAGTTCAGCCGGAAAAAGTAAATAGCAGAGACGAGGAATCGACTTAGCAAAATTAACATTGAAACAAAGTCTGGTGGGAAGCATTTATTGCCGGCCTTCGGGGGACACCACTTCGACTTAGCTCTGAGACCAGACACGTCGACAAAGACTTCCCAAAGAGGAGGCATATTTCTGGAGCTTTTTCTCTGGTTCGATCAAATTCGTCTACCAGCATACCGGCTTTGCAGGACGTGAAGATTACAGGCTTTATGTAAAAGGACAAAACTGTAAGGAGCAATTGATGCGCTGAATAAAATCAAACCATACGCACATTCGCAAAAGGCCTCTTCGAGAAGTAAAGTACCTCAACCTAGTGAATAGCATGCAATGGGGGACCTATCTCAAGAAACGTTAACTAAAATTCGAAAATTTGTTTTCGATTAGGACGAATTACTTAGTTGGGGTCGTGGTTATGATTACCGTGGTGCATAATCTCATGATATTTCAGTCATACCAGGATGCTGGCTTTTGAATGCGCGTCCTTCTGGCCGCCTGCAAAAATCACACCCGGCAATAACGACTACTTAAATGGCGCGGTTTTCTCCTGTCGGTTTCGATGTCGATCCTTACATAAAGCATGCTCAGAATGTCCTCTCTTGCGGTTATTTGGTAGTAAATAGTATTTTCTCCAAACTCTATGCTCGAAGGAAGAGTACCTTCTGATTTTTTAAAAGTTTTCAATCATGAGGTTTTTGGTGACAGTGAATTCAATTAAATAGCGTGATAGCTGCCCGTTTACCGCCGCTCCTTATGAAGTATACATAGTTCAGAACCACTGCATGATTGTATGGGTGCTAGATAAGTTCTCCATAATAACCTAGAGGAATATATGATTTTCCTTACACGAAAAGTATAGTTTGTAGTTTGGAGAACCTAAACGCCAATGCAATGGTAGGTAAAGTCCAACATTCAAGAATTAAAAAATCTAACTAAAACTGGAAGATGACCTTTCTTGGAGTAAGCTACTTGAGACGGGAGATTAGGGTGCAGCCTGGAGTCTCCTGTAAAATTCTGCGGAGTAACTGTGTGAAGTTTTTTCCGAGCAAAATTGCCGATCAGTAGGCCAAACTGCGACTTCAAAGTCACTCCATACTTATCTCAACAAAATATGCCAGTCAAAAGCCCAAGAGGGTCTTTTGACAATTTTGTAGACATCGCAATTCATTAAGAAGATTCGACTACCCACAAAAGGCGTTTTTTGGTCAGAACTTTCGGATCCTTTTTGAGTCCGTCCTCAGAGTCATGAGGTGGGAATCTGAGCAGGCTGGCCGGCTCTACGTGTCAAAACTCAGACCAATAGAACTCCCCCCCTTTTTGGGCACTTCAAACTCCTTCCCTGGTTTCAACAGAGGACGGTAATCGGGTGGGCATATTGCCAGGCAAGCTTAAGAAACGTTTGGATGCAGCAAGGCGGGGCAACCGCAGTCTCCATTCTCGACGGAAAGTAGTTAAGAGAGATGCGTCACCATTTAAGGGCATTTTAGGACAGGATTCCGACAGCAAATGCTGCTCGGCTCAGCGCAGATGATGCAACCTACACAGGTCGATGATAAGTGGGGGAAGATTGGGAGTTGTTAGACAAGGAAAGAGTCGGTCGAATTTGGAGACGAACGCCAAGTTACTATGTGGAGGCCATCTTATTCTGCTAAGACTACAGCATTCCCTGCAGTGATCCTCTTCAGATTTACAACCCAAGGACAGCAAGCATTAAAAAGAGGAAGCATGCAATAAGGGACTCACCAAGAACCATGTAAGGGACATCAACAATACCAACAACACCACGGCACATCATGCTGGAGTCCTGTTGAGGACCTATTCGTTGATACATTTTGATGAGACGCGAACAGTTGTAGATAAACATGCCATCGCAGGCTCGATTAACAACGTTCATGCCAAAATAGAAGGTTAGGGTCTTGGGCTCCTTGAGGGCCTTCTGTTTTCGAGCAACAGTGTTTTGACGCAGAGTAACTAGGTTACGCAGCTCGGCAGCCGCGTTATTCAGCCGGCGGACGAGTTTCTGCGAGGGTAGATGCAAGACAAAAGTTGTAAGGAGATGCTAGCAGGCAATGTCGAGATTCCTAAAAAAACAAACGAGCGTCTTTCCCTCAGCATGGTGCCGAGGATAAACAAGCTCAGTCTGTAGCAATCAACGGTTTGTAAGTCAACAAGTTCGGTTTCAGGAGAAGAAAATGGATCGATTGGTATTAGTAATAGGGGAACAACATATGACGACATTAAGGCAGCTCTATCTACAGATAGGCAAGAAAATATACCAAATTAAGGACCCAGATTTCTTGACTGGGCACTTGACACAGAAGTAGGCGCCTAATTTCAATTCA
Source organism: Spirometra erinaceieuropaei (assembly GCA_902702965.1). NCBI lineage: Eukaryota > Metazoa > Platyhelminthes > Cestoda > Diphyllobothriidea > Diphyllobothriidae > Spirometra > Spirometra erinaceieuropaei. The sequence continues at coordinate 1,095,528 of CACRXP010000116.1, forward strand.
AAGTATAGATCCGGCATAGTGGCACGGAATAATCACATGACTCTTACCTAAACGTGTCTGCGGGTGAATTTTTGTGGTAACTGTGGCATTATGAGATAGCGATAGACGCTAACAATCCTTTCATGAAAAAAAAGACAGTTAGTAGAGTTGCGATGCGCCAAGCCCCCAAAGCGTAATCTGTCCAACATGCTGCCTGACTTATCAGGACTCAGTCTAATACCCAACAAACATGACATATGCTAACTTGGCTCACGCATCGGTGGTTGAGGTTAAAAAAGTTAGTTAACCAATAAGAAAATCGACTACTTGAAGAGGGTGAGGGCAAAATGTCCTCCAAAGACTGGGAGTACACTGGTCTGTTTGATTTAAAAGAAAAAGATTTCAACGTACTGTGGCGCAGATAAGAACTTGCGACTAGTCGCGTCGGCCACGGTGGGTTTAAACAGAAAAAAACTTATGAGGAGGGTTAGGCTTCATTAACGCAGATCAACCACAAGTCGCACGAGGTCACTAGAAATGGAGTGTCCTGCCCTACGGTCAATCGAAGTACCGCAAATGCAATTGTACATCTTAATGACTTTTGTTCACACGGAGACCCCCGTTTCAGAGCACAAAATCTCCTCATGTTTTAACATCCAAGGAAAGGCCGTTATGTTACTAACTCGTTGTTGGTGTGACCCTCTCCAACGGACTGCACCATCGCTGTGCTAGAGCAAAATGGAGACCACATTGGCTGATCGCATGCATCAATCGGACTGTACTGCGCCTGCGTGAGCGCATAAAGGTAGTGACATGTGTGCATGACACGCGCTAGACGATGGCTTTAAGCCGCATGAGCCGCCGCGCCCAATTTAAGCCCTCTCCCTCCCCCAGTCGACTTGACTCAAACAAGCCAGCGTTTTCGGCTAGGTAGGTGTAGACCGAATGGGGTGCCGGCAGTGAGATCGCGGTTGCCGGGCAATTCAAATACGGATAAAAACAGTGAAGAAAAAACCGTGTAACCAGCAAAGTCAACTGCGATTTGAATCACAAAAATACAGTGAGGCAATAAAAGGCCCCTCAAACAACGAGGATAAGTGGACCAATTGATAAATGCCGATGCCAACGATATCACTCCCTGGACTTGCTGGCTCAGTAATTTTCGAAAACCATTTCAGTCGCCCCCAATAACTGTGGGGAAACATTATAAAGTGCTGTAAAACATTTGATGAGTGACAAAAAGAAGTGTTGCCTTCTTAAACAGGACTCAGTCGCTGGCCTATACCATGCAACGTAAAAAAGTGCCGTGGTCAGGCAGGAATAGCTGAAAATTAACGACTTTTTGGTAACAAAGCTTTACTAGTGGACTTACCAAATGTTCAGGATCTTTTGAGCCCTCATAACGCAGTTCGCAATCTTTTGCCTTACTTTCTGACTCTCTGGCGCGCAGTTCGGCTGAAAGTAGAAGGGGACAATGAACAACACTTAGACTTGGAAAACAACTCCCTGAGTGACGGAAATGTTGTCTGACGGATACTAATATGTTAAGCTGACAATAACCCAATTTCAAGCAACAAGCCGATACAGTGGCTATAGCACCCTCCGAAAGAATCAATAAAAAGACCAATTATAATAAGAAAACGTTGACTACCCGAAATTTTTTTAAAAGTAAGTAAGTAGCGTCCATAGAAGTTTCGGGCAAGGATGCAAGAAATACAGCAAGGAGAAAAATGGGTGAGTTCATTCATTTTCTTTAAGGGTCTCTTGCCCGAAGTGCGCTCTGTAAACTTTGTCCGGAAATAACAGATAAGAGAACCTGCCTTCGCATAGTTTCATTCAACGGCGCTTGGGAAAGGAAATGCGGTTTGGTTACTTTAGGGTTCTAGTTTGTTATCCCAAGACGGGGCTAGGGACGCAGTATTTGCAAATCGTGTGACATCTACATTTAATTCATGTCCGGTCCCCGGTCGGCTGCTGATTAAGTGGAAAAATAACCAGCCTCAAACGTTATGCTCATTAGAATAGATTAGCGCGCATTATTCGTACCGCCCTAACTAAGTTCGGACGAGTAGCCCCCAGCAAAGCATTTGCCTTCAGGTAACATTGTTTAGGTAAGTACTTCTGAATAGGAATATCAGGTTGATAGGTAAGAAGGACGATTTAACAGAAAACCTACCGATTTTTACGTCATTCTTTGCTTTCGCAAGATCACGCTCTGCTCGCATTCGGAAAGTCTTGCTTGCAAAATTATACCGCCTGGCAGCATACAGGATATCCAGAAGACGCTTTGTCTGCACCTTTCGTCCCTGTATATAGACCTTCATACGGGGGTCAGCGTACAGAATGGACACGTAAGCTCTAAGACTACGTTTTTCAGGTGGAAGTCTATGAAATGGAAGAGGATGGTTGAGGCAATGCAAGGAATAATATCGACGCAAAAAATGACTTCCGAGGTAAAACTACCTCTCTGAATCGATATATTCAAGCTAGGGAGGGGGACTAAATATGTTAGGGCAGCGGAGGAGGGCCAAAAGACTCAACTTAAGGGGATGTGAACCATGAACCAAAGCTCCGGCCGAAATCCAATATGGCGACTAAGGGACGTTTCATGGGTTCAAAAATTCCTCTTGCTTCGCAGGCATCTTTTAGATACGCAGAGGACAAAAGAAAGCATTATGTGCCATGCGATTTGGGAAAATGAGTACTACTACAGACAGTAGATCTCCCGAGGGGATAATCGGGAAATGTAACTGTTTTTTCATGGTATATCCCACACGGTACTCGTACTTCGTGAGCCTATGATCATGCCTGATCTAGCCGGTTCCGATGATGTTATGTATTGTATCTCTCCACGCGGAGCTGGGTAACTTGACATATTCTCTTCTCCAGCGACGGAGACCGAATGTTGAAGGTCCAAGATGGTCTAAGATATCCTCACAATATTGCCGCAGCCATAGCGGACTGTCTCAGTTGAGACGAAGTCAGTGTACTTCACTCGAAGGATGGTCTTCAGACAGAAATGATCGTATTCTTCCAGTCTCCGTCCATGTTCCACGCGCAAAGTCCTACATCTACAGCCGTATAGGAGGACTAACCACACGGATGCACAGTACACGCGGATCCTTGTCCTGATGGAGAGGCCGAGTAGGTTCCATGGACATTTTCTGGGGATTGTAAAGATCCTAAGAACAGCATCGACTCGGGAGACAATGTCGTCTTTACTCTGTTCATTGGGCAGCAGCCTCGCTCCGAGGTATTTAAATTGTCAACCTCTTCAAACTGACAGCCCTTATTCTGATCGGCACTGTCTCCTGGTTAGGAGTGCAGGTCGAAAACAAATTGGTCCTCCCTGTGATTATGGATAAACCGACCGAAGTGGCGACTTCATTCACTCGTGACTTTACAGACTGTAGATCAACAAAGTTTGGGGATAGCAGGGCGATACTGTCAACGTAGTCGAGATCAGCTAGCCGGCGTCCGGGTAAGAACTTCACACCGTCAAAACCATGTAGAGCCCCTCTGAGAATTCAGACAATGACTTAGTTGAACAGAATGGACGACGGGATGTAACATTATCGAACGCCAGATCGGATAACAAGCGGTTGAGAGATTTTCATGGGCTTGGACTCGTGCAGTAGTGGAGCGATAGTAGGGCTTGGTACTGGCGATGCTTTTAGCCAGCACACTGTCTAGGTCGATTATTCGTCGCACGGACCCATGATGGACGGAATCGAACAAAGGTGGCGGTCGGTTGCTGGAAGTCATGGCGGAATTTAAGAATGCGCCTCAATGTGAATATCTGTTCGGCGCATCCGTGCCAACCTCGAAGCCCAGCTTGGTTGGGTGTCGTCCTAAAGCCAAACAAAGTCTGCAATCGCTTGGGAAGGACAACAGTGGAGACCTTGGCAGTAGCATCGATGAAGCCCATGTCGCGGTAGTTCTGGAATTTTTATCTTATCTTTTTTTCTCAATGACTGACACATGGATGCCCGAGCTTTGGCTGTTAATAACGGTCTCATTGCCCCAAACTTGCTCAATAACCTCGTGGAGCCGGGGAGCCAGGGTGGCACAGTGCTGATTTCAACGGCAAAACCGTCCCCGTTGTGCGCCTTATTGTCGTGCAGCCTCTGTATAGCATCGGCAACTTCTCCCTCAGAAGGTAGTCGCGCGACACCACATAGACTGGAGAGGGATAAAACTCCGCTACAGTGGAGAGCTGGGACTTGGTGGGTTGCGCATCGAAGTTGAGGTGCCCAAAGTGCTCATGCTAACAGTCGGCCACGGCTGAGTTGTCAGCAATAGGGCCGCCATTCATATCAAAGTCACGGAGTGTCGAGAGCTTACTGCCAACTTGGCGAATGATCTGGTAGTTTTTGAGTGCTACTAACGTTTGCGGCCTACTCCAAGGCGGTCGCCGTTCCGGACCACTATTTCTGCCCGCCATCCGTAAACAACTGTTGTCATTTTCCAGAGCTAACGGAAGGAAGCATCGTTGCAGGACCTGGCTCGGACCGTCTGAGCAGACAGCTGCAGATTTCTTCCACTGACCCAGTCACTGTAGTGTCGCTAGGTGGATCCAAGAATCCTCTTAGCCGCCCCATAGGCTGATGACTTAAGTGATGACCACTGGCCACTGCCATCTCCGTCGACTCGCGTCGTAAAAAGTGACAGGATTTCTATGCTTAGGCCCTCGGCAGTGTTGGCTTGTCGAATTTTTGCGAAATCACGTCGTCTCGTATATGACATTTTAAGAGAAAATGAGGTGAACTTCCAGGCGTGTAGGAACATGGACATTGCCAGACCCATGTGCGTTATGGGTTTTGGCACTACCCATCGATGTACTACAGTAAACCCGACTGTAGAACCATAGACCTCTTCAATGACTTTTAAACAGACTCAGCTGGTGGGCGCAAACTCCTTGAGGAAGCTGGACCGAGCAGTCTTAGGCACTCAAGGATGAAACGCTAACTACAGAAGAATATTTGGAAGTCCGGCATGAGATTGTCAAGTGCAGTGCTTTAGTTTTCTGTTTCGAAGACAGGCGCTAGTTGGATGCCGACACAAGTAGATCAAAACTTGTTACTGCTAATACTGTCATTAATGCCCTGTAAAAACGAATATCAACAAAATCATCAGTTTCATGGGAACATAGGGCAGCGGTCGAAACCAGTTTCACATTAAGGGTCAGACGTCGAAATCAATCTGTATTAGGACTAGCCGGTAGTCACCAACAAAGCATAACTTATTCATGTAAAGTCATAAGGACCATACACTCACAAAAAACTAGGTATCGTTACAAAACGAACAAACAGACGGAAAACAAGGGGCGCATCCACTAAAGAATACATAGGTCACGAGACCTACAGCTTTTTCAGGCTGTTGTCAGGATAAAAACTGAACGAACGAAACTTGCAAAAGAGCACTATAAAGTATTTAAGGCTGCCTCGGAGATAATGTTAGAGCAACCAGAGATAGGCCGATAAAGAACTCACTCTATATCCGCATGCGGTTCCATTGGGTCGTCTTTGTCGGAACTAGCCATAAGGAGAATATCACGAGGATCAGTACTAATGTCCAGTTCGGGAGAGCCATTATCCAAAAGCTTCATATTGTAGATAATCACCAAAGTTCCCGTTTCGCCTTTAATTTTGTCGAACTGGGAGAAAAAGTCCTTGTTGCACCGGAACGGCGAGTACTTCAAAATAATTTGCATCTCCAATTCGTGCTAAAAAGACTGAGACAGTGTAGACGGTCAAACCTTCTTAAGCTCTTCCGGTGTTGAGGAGAGGGGAGTTTTATCAACAGCCTTAAATGTTGGTAACGGAACAATAACTTCGTCAAGCTTTTCCTCTTCATGGAAAGTCCTCGACAAAAACAAACAGGTGTAGACGCCCTCCCTCCTGGTAAAAAGGATCATGTCGCTCCCAATACGCATCGAACCCCTAGTGATGCTCACAAGATATGTATAGTATAACATACGATTTCAATCCGTTGCCATACATGCCAATAGATGCACCGTCAACTGATCGTTTAAGTGACTTTCCAAAAATTATAACATTGCGTGCCTCCTCTGAAAATTGATATACTGTGTGGGTAAAACGTACCAGGAGACATTCCACACCCGTTGTCCACAAAATACAACATAAAACCACCTCGTAGCGATGCGTCCTTAACTAAAACGGTTAGACAAATACTTGGGACTTACTAGTATATATGTCTAGTTCTGTGGCTCCGGCATCACGCGAATTATCAATGAGCTCCGCAACTGCCCCAAACAAGAATTCATGCGTTGTGCTTAAAGACAGAAAATTGCCACAAGGAACGAGAGAACATACGAATTCGTGTGCAAGTAGTCAAAGCTGAGCTGGGCTCTGCTTAACTGAGAGTAGTGCTCCATTTACGCAATGGACTGGACAACACCAATTAGTAAAAAGGCAAAAATCGTTGAATGTCAGGGGTGAAGAAACACACAAGAAGAAACCAGACAACCGAAGCGTCAAGGCGCGTTTGGAAGTTAACACAAAGACGCTTCTCAAGGACGCGCCGCTCCAGACCAATCAAGGCGATGGTGAATGGCGTATTTTAATGCTCTCATTGTCCAGGCGTCGTTCAAGCTGCAGAAGGGGATATGATCGTTTATTCCTAACAGGAATATTAGTTTTGGAATAACCTACACGGGGGTTTTTAAAGAGGGCTCCGATTAGGTATCTTTTATAACGATTTCCATGAGTAGTAGGTTTCAAGATAGAACGGACTCCCGGCACACAGGATAAAAATGGAAAATGTACGACTAACTTGTAAAACGCGATTATGTGTAAGGTATATAACACTGTTTTCGTCCACGAAGAATATCCACTTAATCAGAACTGTCTCTGACCGAACATTTACTAAAACCAGGAATAGCAACATGTCCGCGTCATTTCTTTAAAAATTAGAATTGGGCAAAAGCAACCACCTGATTTTCAGCTCTGTTCGGTTCATTTGAGGGCAATCTAAGTTTACGCTTTTCAGCTGCATATTATTTGTATGTTACATAAATCTATTAGAATATCCGTAAAGGCGACACTCAAAAAGCGCAAGATAATTATCTGATACATCTCAGATAAAGGAACAAAGAAAAACTTAATAGCCAAATACTAGGGACTCGAATCTCATGTGTACAAAACCTGTGATTGACTGTCACCACTACCTTATCTACTCTTATTACTAGTCATCATGCGACTACCTGCGAGGGTTTCAGTTTGAGATGAAGGCGCAGCGTTTCGAAACCTTTCCGTAACCCGCTTGGTGAGCGGTCATCTCCCAAAATAAACAGTAGTATTATAACAGTAATGCTTTATTGACATAAGTCGTCAAGAAAACTGTCATCTGACAGTATTCTGGTGTGTATCTCCTTGCTGACCCAACTTCCTCCTAAAAGCCTCTACAGGTATGCATTTAACGACATCCTCAAGCGGAACATTTCAAGCTTTGACCAATTCGTTGGAGAAGATCTTGTTTGTGTCCAGCCTGGCTACAGTAACCAGAAGTCTGAATGGATGTCTTTTAACGTTGCTTGTGGTTGCTAACTCGAAGAAGTCTCAAAGCAAGCAGTTTCAGTCCTGGCAACTCCCGATGCGAATGTTTGCATAAGATCACCCCGTAACTGTCTGTAACTTAAATCAAACCCAACCACCCGTATGGCTAATTTTGTACAGGAGTCGGTAACGCGGGATACTATTGAATGTCATCTCAGAATCTATATAGACTGCAGGCGCCGCACTGCTCCACCGGCTGCTCGCGTTCAGTGTTCTGAACTGTACAGGCTGTCAGAAAATGCCTGTCTACAAAATCCATGCTGGACATCGGATAAAAATGTGTGCAGTTTTAAGAAACGCATTCGCTCCCGCCAAATTATTTATTCCATATCTATGGGCACAAATGCCTTACGCACATGGTATGAATGAAATGAAGTCCGTTTATCTGGTCAAGCGCAGTAGTTATTGGCACACACCGTTACAGCCTTGCTGTAAACAGTTTATAATTTGTCATGTCAAACTCATTGCTAAGCTGTAGGGAGGCGACATCATCGTCATCATGTTTATTATGTCTTTCGCTAGCGAGATATACAGTCGTTAAGATGCTCGTCGAGTGAAACTGATGGCAGAGGAATTTATTATAAATTTTCGTTAAAAATGCCTTTTAGCGAAGAACAATCACGGTCAGCTGCGACTATTCATGCCGTAGCATGAGCCGGGTCCTAACGGAAGACGCATCAAAAATGCCGAGGCAGTAAGAGAGCTCAGTCAGTGTATTTGAGGGGAATAGGCTTACGCCTTTGAACGCCCTATTTGTACATAAAAAATCGTTAAATTAGCAGAATGTAAAGAAATTACAGCAGTAAGTGTATACAGGCATTGATTCACATATGTCACTGGTCTCATGGCTAAAAAGTCACATAGTCCGCTTTGTGCTGTAGCATATGTCTGTCAAGTCTACATTTAAATGTCGCCACAGATTGAGACATGACAACCGTCTCGGGCAGATTATTCCACGGTTCCACGACACGGTTGGAGAAGAAATATTTTCACACATTCAATCTACCCTGGGGCACACGTAGCTTTAAGGGATGTCCCCGGAGGTTAGTTGTTGTGGCGAGTTAGAAAAATTCATCGCACCGAAGGGCGCAGTCCAAGTCACGCACGATACGGAAAGTTTGTATCAAGTCTCCGCGCAGCTGCCTATAACTCAGAGGATAAAGATTAAGATTAGTTAAGCGGATCTCGTATGGCAGTGCACTTTGATCTCTCACTAATTTTGTGGCTCGCCTCTGCACCCTTTCGAGCAGCTTGTAATCCTGATGTGTCCATGGTCTCCAGGCCTGAATTGCATATTCAAGGTGCGGCCTTACAAACGTGCCGAAGAGTTTGGAGAAGCAGTCTTCATCAAAAACTGCAAATACCCGCTTGATGGCATAGAGCACTGAAGTTGCGGCCTTGGCCGCTTTACAACATTGCGTAGAAGGCTTAGGGCTGTCTGCAACCCAGACTCCGAGATCTTTCTGCGCTTCTGCTTCTTGAAGTGGTATTGCCGCGTACTAGGGGTCTGATTTCCGAGGCGCAGTATGGTATATTTGGTCAAATTGAAGGACACGAGCCCTCTGCGGGACCACTCGTCCAATCGACAAAGATTTTCTTGTAAGTTGGTCTCATCGACAGCATTCTGGATAACTTTCCAGATTTTTATGCCATCCGCAAACATGGCATTATCACAGTCCAACCCATCTACGCAATCATTGATGAACAAGAGAAAGAGGGTTGGTCCAAGCACCGAGCCTTGTGGGACTCCACTCTCCATGAATGTGCGCCTTGACTGCTGTCTTTCTACGCAGACAGTTTGGGAACGGCCAACGAGGAAGTTCTCGATCCATTTGAGAAGTTTGCCGCCGATGCCCATTATTCTCAACTTGTGCAGGAGACTTTGGTGCGGGACACTGTCAGACGCCTTCCGAAAATCAATATAGGCCACGCGCACAGTGTGTTTTGCGTCCAGTGCTCTTGTCCAACTTTGCATTGTATATAGCAAGTTCGTTGCCCATGATCTTCCCCTACGGAAACCATGTTGTGCATTGGACAAGAGATTATGACTTTCCAGATAAGTCATCAACTCCTTTTTGATGATTTTCTCCATCACTTTTCAGCAGATTGATGTCAGGCTGACGGGTCTGTAGTTCGTTGCAAGAGCACGACTACCGCTTTTGTAAAGGGGTGTAATGTGGGCCGTCTTCCAGTCTGTGGGAAGGATTCCAGCATCTAACGATTCCTGGCACAGAAAGGATAGTGATTTGGCCAGCTCTCGGGCAAGCTCGAAAAGCAGCTTTGCTGGGATCTCGTCCGGACCGGGAGATTTATATTCCTTCAAGCTTTTTAGTTCTTCCAAAATCGTTTCTTCTCGAAACACGATACCTTTGATAGTGGGATCTCCCATGTTATCGGAACTAGTGGGAATAAAGTCTGCTTCTCTTGTGAAAACGGATTGGAAATATTGAGAAAAATGTTCAGCTTTATTTTTACTGTCCGATATCTCCAAACCGTCATCATTCCTCATGACAGGAATGGGATTCCTGTTACGTGTGCTCTTCCGCAAATAGTTGTAGAGCAATTTCGAATTTTTAACGGCTCGATGAAGCAAATTACTCTCAAAATCCCGTCGCCTCTTGAAAATCAGGCTTTTCACCTTATTTCTTTGAACTTTATATTCTGTAAACGCTGCAATGTTGTTGTTTTCCCGAAATTTCTTCCACAATCTTCCTTTCTTATCGATCTCCTTTTTAGTTCTCGTGTTAGCCAATGAGGACTGTTCGATGTCCTAGGCTTTGATACGGGACAGTGGCTCTTCATTAGATGCAATAACCAACTCTTAAATAAATTCCAGTCCTCGTTAACGTTTCCGGAGAAGAGAACATCCCAGTCTACTTGTGATGCCTCGGCTCTCATTTGACAAAAGTCCCCTTTCCATATATTCGGCCTCGTATCCTCTTTTTTTTACGGCTCAGAATACAGCTCGTACTTCCATAAAAGTACTGCCTGATCACTTCGACCGAGCGGGGATAGGTAGTACACCTCGTATATACTGCCAGGATCTTTGGTGAAGACGAGGTCCAGACAAGTAGCCTGTTGCCCTCCACCTGCTCTAGTTGGAGATAGGACACGTTGCGTGAGAAGAGCTTCTAGGGTTGTCTTTAGTAGACGGTAATTGAAGGCATTCTTCGAGCACTTCGCATGCATATCGCTCCATTGAATACAGGGTACATTAAAATACCCAGTGAGAACAACGTCTGGTCGACTGGAAATCTCTTTTATGCGTTCCAGTGGACAAATGTCTGAGTCGGCATCCGCCTGAGGGGGCCGGTAGATAGTTACGACTTCGAGGTACTAAGACCCCCGTGCCTTTATAGTTAGCCAAATTGCCTCTGTGTCGTTATAAATCTTGTCCGTCCTCTCACACACTGTTAAGTTGCTCTTTATCTAGATGGCAACTCCTGCATCCCGGCGGCCCCTCCTGTATCTCCTAAACAATTGGTATCCTGTTAGTGCTACCTCGCAATCTATCTATCTATCTGTTATCTGACAGCCACGTTTTTGTTATTGCTATAACATCGGGAGGAGTATCGGCTACCTGTATTCTCAGTTCATCAAGTTTGGAAAACAGACTCTGAGCATTGGTGTAAAAGAATTTAAGTTCGCAACATTCGACAATACTTCGTTCGGCTTGTCTCGGGCTTGACAATATTATGTTGCTGCCGCCATCATTATGACTGGCTGATTCCAAAGCAACATCGCATTCCTCTGTATCACTCGTCCCCTGAAAATAACCAAGTTGCCCTCTTCTGCTGCAAGTCTCCTCTTCAGCTCCGTCACTAATTTGCGGCGTTTTCGACGTTCTGTTGGAGAATAGTCCGGTTGAAAAAACTTCCTTGTGAGAGTTTCGGAGGCAGCTTTTCCTGTACAGAAGTAAGCTAGCCTCCTCTTTACTGCCCAAAACTATTTTCAGAGGTCGTGGCCGCACAGTTTCCGGTTGTTCGCTCACCTTTTTCCGATCCTGAAGACTGCGTGAATAGTTACCCTTCCATTCGAATTAAGCATTTTGTTCAGAAGGTGTTGAAGCATATCAAGGTCAGCGGAAATCCTCTCCTTCGGGGTAGGAGCATTCGACTCCGATAGGCCCTGGACGACTACGCAGTGCTGACGATCCAGGGATTCATTTGTTCTGTTTCCGGCGGCCTTTCAGCTGAAGGGCTCAGGAGATTCACCAGAGTCGTCTGGGGTTTTATACTCCTGTTGTGGTGCTTACCCATTCCATCTTGCCACGAGCTTGTTTCCTCACTTCCAACCGAGGGTACTACTGAACACGCGGAATGGCTGAGAGAAGTTGACGGTTCACTTCGGTTGTCTTCCGTAGAAACAGGAGACTCTGTCGCAATTTGCCCATCGTCATTATTATCGGCGTCCTTGCACTGAGGTTTTCTACAAACCTTGTTCTTTGGCTGTTTTGGAGTTTTGCTCTTCCCCTTTGTCTTGGTTACTCTAGCGCTGTTGTCCGAGTTTTGTCTCCCATCGTTCGCTTGCGCGAGGTCCTTTAATGCAGCCAGCTCTTTTTCAAGTTTTTGGACTTTCAGCAGAATATAGGAGCACCCAGTGCACGGCTCGTCCTCGTAACTAACAGATTTTGCTGTGGTTACGCTTTTAGCGCGCTTTGCGGGCACCTGGTTGCAACTGTTTAGAGAGCGAGCGCTAATCCTGGGATAATAATCATTCATTAAATAGGGGTTAGACCTGCTAATAACCGCTGGTTTCAAATGGAACCGAATACATGCCAGGGCACGCGCATACAAATAGTCGTTTTTAACTTACTTGCCCACATATATAAGTGGCATCAGAAGCACGGGTGCTGTCGAAGGTCATACCTGCCAAATCGTAAACAAAAGGTGTTAGTGGGATCTTCACTTTCCAGTGAAAGCCCTATTGTAAGTGGTGTCCTACAAGGTACCGTTTTAGGTCTTCTTTTGTTCTTGCTTTACATAAATGATATTTCGGCAGCAGTTCAACATTCTCAATCATTTATTTATGCCGATGATCTCAAATGTGTATATTCTTTCAAAAAATCTCCGAGCCTTCATTGCCTGGAGCAAATCCATGCTGACTTGCTTGCTCTCTCAGCTTGGAGCTCAAAATGGCTAATGGAATTCTCTCCGTCTAAATGTCGCTAAATGTGTTTTGGACCTGATAGGCAAGCCCAACCAGTAATCTTTCAAGGCGCACCTATGACTGAATGTACCACCATCAAGGATTTGGGTTTAAGTTACACTAGTAATCTTGATCTCCCGCCACACGCTGACAGAATTACAGCCAAAGCTGCCCAGATATGTGGCTTTATTTCTTACAATTTCTACCTTCCTGAAATTAACTTAAGGCTCTATCGTATGTTTGTACTTCCCGTTCTCGAGTATTGTTGCCCATTCTTTGGTTTGATGAATGAAGCTAGTAGTTTAAAAATTTAAAATGTCCAAAGACGTTTTTCTAAAGAACTTTTAAATAAGGAACATCCCAATATCTCCTACTCAGATAGATGCCAGCTAATTAACCTAAAATTTTTGTGGGTTCGAAGACTAGAAGCGGGCTTCTGTCTCCTCCTTCGCAGTAATCATAGTTCAAATCTTCCTCGAATTTCAGCACTTACCCCTAGTAGTCGCCATACAATCTACGCAACTCGTCCTTGATTAAACCTCCTCCAGCGTCCTCCACCTCTAAGCGGTCCCTTTTTTTCGCTTCCAGATATACTTTCTTGTGGAATAACCTTCCAATAAATATAAGATCTTCAGAAAATCTACACACATTTAAGAGAAGGCTACGCCTTTATCTGAATACTGACTCGACTAAACTTTTATTTTCCTCATCCTTACCAGACAACTATTTCTATGACACTGAGAAAGGCCACCGGGAATTTAGTATGCCGCCATTAAATTTCCGTATCTCTTCACATTTCCTTCCTTTGTGAGTAGTCTCGCTTCCTAAGATCCCTCACCAGAAATGTTAATTTTTCAAATTTTTCAGTTCATGCATCGTGCCCTCACAGAATGCGCTCCATCGACGCTCTTGGCGAAGCCTTCTGTATTCGCCATATACTAGTAGTCTGGTCGCATCTCCCTTGCCCGATCCTCGGATGGATTCGGATGAATGTAACTGACCGCATCTGGATTCCTATCGCCTCGAGACGGGGTGTAGGGGTGTCAGCGGTGGGTTCACGTGAAGGTCGTAGTGGTCGCTCACTTGCTTGCAGGTGAGACTACGCCTAGCGTCCACTTGCTGGCACTCAACCCTCATCTGTGGCTCCACGTAGCTGGGCTCTGCTCAGCGGCCACACCCCGGGCAACCGCCTCGACCGGCGGGCTAAACCAGGTGAGGGCGGTTACTCCCTGTACGCGTTGTGCCGCGTGCACAGGTGACTGCGGACTCCGTGGACGGTTGGTCGGATGGAACACCGCGTCGGCGCCGTCGTGACGAGGCTCTGTCTGACACACCGCTGGTCAGCCGGTTGGTGGTGGAACGTCGCATCGGCATCGTCTAGACGAGGCTCTGCCTGGTACGCCGTTGATCAGCCGGTGGGATGGATCTCCGAATTGGCACCGTCGACACGCGCCCATCTGGTGCACCGTAGGAGACCGCAGGCTTGCGGCAATGCCGTAAGCCATTGGCAAATTCGAGTCGTTCTTCCACTGCCAAAAAAACTC
>CACRXP010000116.1:1112272-1152032 GCA_902702965.1 Spirometra erinaceieuropaei
TTCGCCACCATCATCAGCGCCTACGCTCCGACGATGACCAACCCCGACGCCGTCAGAGACAAATTCTACGAGGACCTGCACGCCCTCTTGGCGACTGTGTCGAAGGCGGACAAGTTGATTGTCCTTGGTGACTTTAACGCCCGCGTCGGCACAGACCATACTGCCTGGAGGGGAGTGCTGGGTCCCCACGGTCTCCGCGACTCCAACGACAACGGCCTGCTTCTCCTCCGCACCTGCGCAGAACACCGCCTCACCCTGACGAATACCTTCTTCTGCCTGCCGGAGCGAGAGAAGGCCACCTGGAGGCATCCTCGGTCGCGTCAGTGGCACCTGCTGGACTATGTCCTCGTCCGGAGGCGAGATCAGCGGGACGTGCTAGTGACGAAGGCGATCGCGGGTGCTGACGGGTGGACCGACCATCGCCTCGTCATCTCGAAGATGCGTATTCGCCTACAGCCTCGCAGGAGACCACAAGGTAAGCGACCCCCAGGTAAGCTGAATGTTGTTTTGTTGTCTTTGCCTGCTCACCATCTTCATTTCAGCAATGAGCTAGCTCAACGGCTAGACAACCTTCCTATCGCTGCCGCCGCCGACGACGCCGCCGCCGCCGATGCTGAGAACGCCTCCGTGGAGAACAGCTGGTGTCAACTGCGGGACACAGTCCAGTCGACGGCGCTCGCCGTCCTCGGTCGCGCTCCCCGCCAACACCAGGACTGGTTCGACGACAACGACGCTGTCATCAGAAATCTGCTTGCCGAGAAGAACCGCCTACACAAAGCCTACGTAGAGCACCCAACTGAGGGCAACAAAGCTGCCTTCTACCGCAGTCGCCGCCAGCTCCAGCAACGACTGCGCGAGATGCAGGACGCCTGGACTGCTCGCAAAGCTGAGGAGATCCAAGGCTACGCGGACCGCAACGAATGGAAGAACTTCTTCTCCGCGATCAAAGCTGTCTACGGTCCGCCGACGAAGGGCACTGCTCCTCTCCTCAGCGCCGACGGCAGCACTCTCCTGACTGAGAAGACGCAAATCCTGCAGCGATGGGCCGAGCACTTCCGAGGCGTCCTCAACCGCCCTTCCGTCATCTCCGACGCCGCCATCGCCCGCTTGCCGCAAGTGGCGACCAACGCGGGCCTCGACCTCCCGCCATTTCTCCAGGAGACCATCAGGGCCGTGCAGCAGCTCTCCAGCGGGAAAGCACCCGGATCGGACGCAATCCCTGCTGAGGTCTACAAGCACGGAGGTCCCCAACTGATGGATCAGCTGACTGCGCTCTTCCAGGAGATGTGGCGTCAAGGTGAAGTCCCGCAAGATTTCAAGGACGCAACTATCGTGCACCTTTACAAGCGAAAAGGGAATCGCCAAGTCTGCGACAATCACCGCGGCATCTCCCTGCTGAACATCGCCGGGAAGATCTTCGCTCGCATCCTGCTCAACCGCCTCAATAACCATCTGGAACAGGGCCTTCTGCCGGAAAGCCAATGCGGCTTCCGTCGTCATCGTGGGACCACGGATATGATCTTCGCAGCCCGCCAACTTCAGCAGAAGTGCCAGGAGATGCGGACCCACCTGTACTCTACCTTCGTGGACCTGACGAAAGCCTTCGACACGGTGACTCGTGAAGGACTGTGGAAGATCATGCAGAAATTCGGCTGTCCGGAGCGATTCACTCAGATGGTGCGTCAGCTGCACGACGGTATGATGGCGCGAGTCACGGACAACGGAGCTGTCTCAGAGGCATTCGCAGTGACCAACGGAGTGAAGCAGGGCTGTGTGCTGGCGCCTACCCTCTTCAGTCTCATGTTCTCTGCCATGCTGATGGACGCCTACCGCGACGAACGCCCTGGAATCCGCATCGCCTATAGAACGGACGGTCATCTCCTGAATCACCGGCGCATGAACTTCCAATCGCGTGTATCCACAGCCACCGTGCACGAACTCCTCTTCGCCGACGACTGCGCCCTAAACACCACCTCAGAAGTGGAGATGCAACGGAGCATGGACCTATTCTCCGCCGCCTGCGAGAACTTTGGGCTGGTTATCAACACGCAGTAGACAGTGGTGATGCATCAGCCGCCTCCCAGCTGAGCCACAGCCCCCAACGCGCCGCAAATCAACGTGAATGGGACTCAACTGCAAGTGGTAGAGAACTTCCCGTACCTGGGCAGCACGCTCTCCCGCAACACCAAGATCGACGACGAAGTCGCCAACAGGATCTCGAAAGCCAGTCAAGCCTTCGGTCGCCTCCAAAGCACAGTTTGGAATCGTCATGGTCTCCAACTGAGCACAAAGCTGAAGATGTACAAAGCCGTCATCCTGCCGACGCTACTGTACGGAGCGGAGACCTGGACGGTGTACACGAGGCAGGCACGTCGACTAAACCACTTCCACCTCAGCTGTCTTCGTCGCATCCTGAGGCTGAACTGGCAGGACCGCATCCCCGACACCGAAGTGCTGGAACGGACGGGAATTCTGAGCATCTACTCCATGTTGAGACAAATGCAGCTGCGCTGGAGCGGCCATCTGGTGCGCATGGACGACGAGCGACTACCCAAACGACTCTTCTACGGAGACGTCGCGACGGGTTCTCGTCGTCAAGGAGGCCAAATTCGCCGTTACAAAGATACTCTGAAGTCCTCCCTGAAGCGCCTGCACATCAACCCGACCAACTGGGAAGAGCTCGCCCGCGATCGTCCGACATGGAGGAGAACAGTGAAGACGGGCGCTGCTATCTACGAACCCAACCGCATCGCCGTCGCCAAAGTGAAACGCGAAGTCCGCAAATCACAACTTCGCCCAATAAGCAACGCCGCCGCACAACCTCTCCCTACGTGTCCTCGATGTCAACGGACATTCCGGGCACGAATCGGACTTGTTGGACATCTTCGAACCAACTGCACCTCTCGAACTGCTCCAGCCATCGTCCCCGCGCCCGCCTCTTCCTCGTCCTCTCTTCCGCCAACTAACTCTGTCACTTCTTCTGCACCACCACTTCCATCCTCCTCCTTCTCCTCCACTGCATTAGCGGTGGCCGTTCAGGCTGCCGTCTCACACATCGCCAACCACGACACAGCAACCGCAACCACCCCCACCTGCCCTCACTGCCACCGCACCTTCACCTCTCGCATCGGCCTGGTCGGTCACTTGCGAATCCATCGCACAGAGACTGGTGAACCAGTGCCTGGAGCACCAACCTACACCCACCGCACTCGCCTCCACTGCCCACACTGCCCTCGCATCTTCACGCATCGCATGGGTCTATTCGGCCACATGCGCATCCACAACGACCTGCGGTAGACAACCGCCGGTCACACCACACATTCCCTCACTCCCTACCTCCTAACATCATCACCCCATTAGACGTCAACCCTCACACACCTCATGCACTCAACTGCCGCCTCCCACGCAATTGGGAAGTGTGCATCTCGACTCGGTCCCCATGCGGCCTCGGCTGCACGAGTGACTTGAGTCCGAGACTATCCCGACACGTCAAGTGTCGTGGATAGGAAGGTTGCTGATTGACGCCCGTTCTCGGTTCACGCAGTTCGTCACGTTGTGTGTGTGTGTTGTGTAGTGGCGGACTGGTGGGCTGGGGACGGGCTGAAGCAGCACCTTCCACGGCCCTCTCACGCATGTGAGAGACACGCCGTTGAACCCCCGTTGTGTGAAATCCTGGTGTTTGTGTGTATGGGGGGCCAGGTCGTGCCGTGGCGCACGCAGTCATGGTCAGTCGACCATGTCAGCCACCGCGCCCATTCCCCACTCCAGTCTACTGACCGGCTCGGACAGTGGCTGGGGTGTGGGAATGGGTAGGGAGAGTGAGGTCGACGACTCAGCGCATTTTCCTCACTATAAACAATCTGACGCGCTTGAAGCTATCACGGTGCGCTAAAAGCCGTGGCTTGGAAGGTTGCCAACTGACGGGGTACCTTGGACCTCCTCCATTACTGGAGGCGGTCTGAGAGTCAGGCTGCAATGGCTCCTTTTTAATGTGGCCTTTATGGCATTCCCACCACAGTGTGGGATCCGAGCCAGGCGTTGGCGGCACGCCCAGGTGCGGCTTCGGCCGTGCCAGCCTCCAAATCTATGTTGTGTTGGTTCAAATCCTGGTTATTGTTGTGTGGACCAGGGGGTGTGGTGGAACGCCAAGGTGAGGATCCGTCCGAGCCATCAACCTGCGGCCTCCCTCTTCTCCGGTCTTCTTGACTCTGTCTCGACACCGGGCCCAGGCGGGGGAGGAGGAGAGAGTGTAGGTAGATGCTACGCAAGTCTACTGGCACTATAAACCCCTGCGTTAGTCACCGTCCCTGCTCCCAGCGCTGCTGCAGCTGTGGGGCACACGGTGGACATCGTCGAAATCGACGGTCGAACTGTCATCGCCTCGAGACTGGTTTTCAATTTCGCCATTTATTTGCCTTATTCAAGGCCACATACAGGTCAGTCCTGACCGACCCGCTTCTTACCCCTTCATGAAATCCGTTATACAATGCCATATACAGCTGACATTTATTTCGGCCCTGACGATGTCCGATTATAATCCATTCTATACCGCCACATGCAGGCCAGTCCTGCCCGCATTTTTCTGTTGCTATGTTTTTCGAGTTTTTTTATCCTGTAAAATTAATCCAATCATTTTTAAATTTTGATGTGGAGTTTTTTCACCCCTCGCTTATCATTTTTCTTGACGGACTTCTAATTCAAAAACTATGTATTGCACTTTGCACAGATTTTGCCTACCTCGTCTAAAATTCGCATGTGAATCTATTTTTACTTGCTTTGATGGGACCCCGCCGGGTCTTTAATAAAAATAATAATAACTATTACTATTATTTGCACAACAGTCTGTTGATTATAGAATTACGCTTACATAATTTTCTATACCAGTCGATAATGGTATTCTCCGTTTGCATGCGATCATCTTGCACAGATAGTTCCTGATCGCGGGGCTAGATGGGTAATTTGTCGAGTTAACTTGGTAGCATGATTAGGGCGTTATTCACCAATGACGTGTCAGAAAGTTCAGTTTGGTGCCCTCAACTGTGTCGTTAGAATTTATTAACCAGTTTGCTCAATTTGTTATGCGAACATCCGGATGGTCTTAAGGTCTTTGCGTAGTGTACCGGAGGACGAAGCAGAAAGCAAGCGTTTGAAAAAGCACTCACGTATATGCCTAATGCCAGTCCACGCAATGTGTACGTGAGAAAACCGTGATTCAAAAAACCGATGCAAAATGAGCATAGAGTCCCGCATACGTGCCCTGATTGTCAATATATTCCGAAAAACCTGTTACTAGCGACAGATTTGGCCTCCAAATTACCCCACTTCGAGATGCAGTTAGCACGGTGGCCTTCTCAACGGACACGGCAAGCAAAACCTTGGTGTAGTCACAGCGCACTAAATCGCCTGGTCCGGATGGCATACTTGCAAACGTTCTGAATGAAATTGCAGACTAAGTGATCTCCACGATCACCAAGACCCTCGAGGTTTTGTTGGAGTCAGGGACCTACCCAGAGACCGAAAGCAAGCGAACATAGACCGCATATATGAGAGTCACGAGAGAATTTTACCAGATAGCTCCAGACTAGTAAGTCTCCTGTTCATCCTTTGCAAACTGATGAAGAAAACATAAAGAAAGAAGTTAGTGAGGAATATTTGTAAAACGACTTGCATTGTGTGTATCGGTTTATATTTAAAAAAGACTGATCCTGTCTCATTAACATGCAATCGGGGGTTTGCTCAGAGGGTTGGCCGCCACACAGGCTTTTATATGCCTGTATTAATAACGCCATGTCGGAGTTGGCAGTGGTTCGCCGTAGCGCTCCGAATGATGGTTTTCTAGGTCTCATTATGTTCTTAGTTTGTGTGTGAACAATATATGGAGTGCCTAAAATAGAAGAAGGTAATGCTTGTTAGTGATCATAAGTCGTGGAAATTACCACTATAGTCAACAGATGTGCTACAATGGCAAAATATCTTGAATCGACTACAAGGCCTGTGTGATGAATTGCTTCTTATCCCCGGAAACATTCGGGGAAAAGTAATTACTGTTCACTATCCGATACTGGTATCTGGAACTGTTGAAAAATGAGACAGACGACTCTCCGACGCTCGCTAGTATTGTCGAAAGAGAGCGCGAAAAGTTCACAATTACGAACGATGACGGAAGATCAGTTTAAGTGCTCCATTTCTGCCTGCGATCTTCGGGCACCTCCCGATACTGAAATCATAAGCCGCCTGCTCAGTAAGCTTGTACAAGTCCACGACTCCATCCTACGGGCATGAGCTGTCGAATGTCAGCGGCTCAAACATCTTGAGCATGATTCTGTCGTCGTGGTGCAACCCATTTCCACTGTTGTTGCCACCAGTGTTCATGCTGTCGCCAACAATATTTCAATGCCATTGCGGCACACAATGCGTTTGAAGAAATTCTCCCGCTCTTGGATGAACTCGAGTGTGAAGTCTCTTATGATGGTATTTAATCCAAAGGAACATGTTATCTCTCCAACCCTCTAAACCTTAACCTACTTGGCCTTGACTGGATCGAGAAACTCCACCTCATGGAAATGCCTCTGAACTGTGTTTGCAGTATACTGCAGTCATTTTGCATGGTCCATCCAAGTCGCATTAGTAAGCTGAAGAGCTGACGTCCACTTTACAGGACAAGTTTGCCTCTCTATTTCAAGACGGTCTTGCTTGCTGTACGAAGATGAAAGTCACCCTCTGTCTTAGGCCACAGGCAAAACCTGTTTTCCGATATCCAACACCCTAAGTGTCACTAAATAGGCCATGTTCTCGGGGAAACTATCACATGCGTGCAGACCTGTTGGCCAACCACTGATCTCACTAGCGATCATCACTAAATCTTCATGCGCTGGACATCGCTATCTGTGGTTCATTTCCGTCTTATGTTTGCGGACCCTGTGGCAATTCCGTCTTCACTTCGACCTGCTGTATTACACCATTTTCATGTGGCTCATTTTGATACCAGTCGAATGAGGTCAGCTGCTTGCAGTCTTGACTACTAGCCGGGTATCGGCAGCGACATCGATGACCTGGTTCAACGCCGTTCTAGATGTTAACAAGCTATCAAGATGCCGCCTCGTCAACCGTCAATACGCGATTTTAAGTGAGAGTGACTTGCAGTTTTTTCACCCCTCGTTTTTTTCATTTTCATTTTGCTTAACGGACTTCTAATCTCAAAAACTATGTATTGCACTTTGTACAGATTTTGCCTACCTCGTCTAAAATTCGCATGTAAATTTATTTTTACTTGCTTTGATGGGACCCCGACGGGTCTTTAATAAAATAATTGAATTGAATTGAGTTTTGATACACTTTCTTGTGATTGATGGCGTTATCTTGTTCCTTCTTTACAAAAATGATATCTCGTCGGCAGTTAATCATTTAATTATGCTGATGATCTCAAATGCATGTACTCAACAAATCTACGACCCTTCATTGCCTGGAGCAAATCCATGCTGACTTGCTTGCCCTTTCAGCTAGATGTACGTTCGTCCGCAACTGGCATACGAAACTCCGTATGCTTTTGCAGATAGCTTCTTATCCATACCTACGAAAGTTCCTTTGATGGTGAAGAGAACACCGGCTGCTCTTTTGGCCGCCTAACGCATTAAGACGAGAGCTCAGGAGACGAAAAATGCTGATCCAAACGTCTTTTTGTTCGATTACATTTGAAAGGCACATTCAGTCGACGAGATGTTGATGATTTTCTCCACCTGTTCTCTCCTTCGTTTTGAGTCGCAGTGCGACGCATTTCTCAAAGTAAAACTTCAGCAGCCATTTATCGGACAATTCACATTGGCGGTTAAGTCCTTCTTTCAGGGTTAGTTCATCGTTCTCGTAGCTGATCGCTCACCCTAATTCGATATCATCAGCAAGTATGACATCTTTGTAGTCCAGTCTATTCATACAGTCATTGACATAAACTAAAAGACATACCGACCCGAGCGCAAAGCTCTGAGGCACTTCACTCACAGCTGGCATTGGCACTGATTTTGCGCTACCAATGTACGCAGACTGCGATCGGCCGGTCAATAAGTCCTCTACCCAGTTGAGTAGGTTCCCCTTTATCTCCAACTGTCTGACTTAATGGATTAGCGACGGTGTGGAACACTATCAAAGGCCTTCTTGAAGTCGAGGAAAACACTATCGACTCTTGCGTCTTCGTTCAACGAGCAGAACCATTGCTTCGCTGAATAGAAAATATTTGTTAACCAGGAGTGACTTCGTCGAAAGCCATGTTTTTGCACTGTCAAAGAAATCCTTTTATTCAAGGGACATCATAGTAGCTTCATTGACTATTCTTCCCAAAACTTTGCAACAAATGCGCGTTGGACCCTCCGGCCGATAATTGTTAGCCTTTTTTCTGGATCTACCCTTGTGAATAGGATATATATTCCCCGTCTTCCTATCAGACGGGAGAATGCCTCGGCTAAAGGAATACTGGGAAATATCCAAAAGTGCTCCAGTGAGTTCGCAAGCCAAATCTTTCAGAACTTTTGCCGGTATATTGTCCAGACCCAGAGACGTTCACTCCTTAAGCGCTAGAATTTCCTCTCTCACATATACTTCTGCGCAGTCGATACCTCCTAGCCAAATTCCGTTTCCTAAACGGAGACTGATATGAAAAACCGGCTTATCGTCGTTTTCGGCAATATCCTCATTGTTTTCTCCTCTTTACACTGAGCCCGTCTCTTTGTTCTTTGACCTGCTGTTGGTGCAGCCGAGGAGTACTTCTGGCTTATCAAGGACCCTTTCCGTAGCTCGATTTTCGTACTCCTTCCGCGACTTGCGGATATTTGATCTTAACTCGTTTCGTTTTTGTCGAAACTGCACATAACTCAAGAGTTGATTTGTTGTTGCCTACATACACCAAAGTTTGTTCTCTAGGTTTATCTCCCTTTTTGTATCTCGCGTTAACCAGACGGGACTATTTGTCTTTTCGACTCTACTTATCGGAAATTTTCGATACAAGACTTCGCTTATAACTCCTTTGGAAGCGTTCCAGTCCACATCTGGGTGTCCGGTAAGATAGTCATGCCAGTTCACTACTGATAATTCACTTCTCATAGCATCAGAATTGCCCGCCAGAAATTCACCCGAGGCTCAGCCGTCTCCATTTGTTGGCTGTATAAGCGATGTTCCCAAACCAGTATGACATGGTCACTCTTATCAAGTGTGGTTATAGAACTAAGTCGGGCAGCAAATATTGGGTCTTTCGGAAGGGCGGGGTTCAGACAATTTGCCCTTTGGGTCTCTCTGATTCTAATTGGAAATGCCATATTCTGTTTTAGAAATAGATAAATTGCTAGTTTTAGGAGTCTAGAATAAAATTGGTTATGCGAATCATTTACTAATAAATTGCTCCAATCGGCCATTATAACGTTGAAGCCTCTGGTTACCAGTGCCTCTTGGTTTTGGGTCATCTCCTTAATTAACCCAAGCATCGCCTCGTCATCCTATGGAGTCTGACTGAGTGGCCTGTATACGGTTAAGAAATTCCAAGCAGGTGCACCCCACATCTTTAGTTTTAGCCGCATTGCTTCACAGTCACGGAAGCAATCAGTTTTATGCTCTGACGCAATGATTTCTCGCTTTACGTAGATCACCAGTTCTTCTCCTTTTTATGAAGCCTGTCTCCGCGAAAAAGTCGATATTCGTCTTGAAAAATTTCAGCATCCAAGACTTCAGCCTGCAGTCAAGTCTCTGTTATGGAAATGACATCTGGTTAAGAATCTGATACCCCCACTTTCTCTTCATCTGGCTTTTAGAAAAAATGTATGCATTCATATAAAGAAAGCGGAGTCAAGTTTAAAATAGATTTCCGAGCGATATTTAGATCGAGGTTACTGGATATTTCGCATGGATTATCCAATCCATCGTCCCCTTTCGAGTTTACTGCCGTTTGATCGAACTAGACGTCAGTGTTTTGACCGTTATTTTCACTGGTTAATTTGGCAGAAACGAACGTCCTTTTTATAGTCTCGTTGTCCACTATACTCAGTGCTATTGGCTGTCTCCATAGGAATGAGCCGCAAACATTTACGCTTTTCTCATTTAACGTTCTTAGTTTTTTCTCGACGGAAGTGGGTCTTCTGAGGATTTCGGCCTTCAGTTTCCGCCATGTTTCCGGTCGGCTGGAAAGAAATTCCACCGACAAAAATGCTAAACAGGCGTCTTGGAGTGCTGACTTTCCCTTCAGCAGCAGCAGAGCTTATTCCGTATTTTGGAGAAAAATCTTTAATGGTTTGTGTTGACTCGACTCATCCTCCGAATCTTTAATTTTACCCATGCTGAAGGCTTTTAGGACGGTAATGTTATCGTTCCTTTTTAATGTAGATTTTAGGTATTTCTGGAATAATTTCATATCGTGGTTTATTCTGTTATTTGGGATGTCCCAAGCAGACTCAAGCATACTCCTTATGACGATGTATTGACTACGATCAAGTTGAGGGTCCTGGCGTTTATTTTTATACATAGAGTCTACATTGCGTCAGTATCTGCTGTTAGCATCGTTTGAGTCCGAGACAGTTGTCATGGCATAGTTACCGTAGGGTTCCTCACCTACCGAGGCCTCTTGGTCATGTGGTGCTTCCTTTGACAGCGGGGCATTTGCTTGCATTGTGTGTGGACTCTGCTCTCTCCTACTGACACTCAGAACTATTTGGTCTTTTCCGCGCGCTCCGGGACACTTCTTTGTTTTCTGAGACCCCTTTTTGCCGTTATTTTCTCGCAAACGAGACCGGTTTTCGGTTGTGATTAAGTTCGTAAACGAGAATTCTTCATTTCGTGAGCTGACCGAGTTACTGAAGCCTTACTTGCATTTGTTCTACTTATCGTCTGCATTTCGGGCATTGCCGGCTTTCTCCTTCTGGATGTATGGTGAGGAAGGTCTCAATCTCGATTCTTAGATCCCTTATCTCTTTCCCCATCTACAAGAACTTCTGCGGAAGTCCGAAACACGCCGCCCAGGTTTCGTCTTCGTATTTGACAGCCAATAAATTTAACGGACTCCTTGTCCGTTTGGCGGGAAACCCAACGTAGTAGTCGATTATGCAATATTTGATGCTTATTTGGTCATTTTTAGACTGTCTGCAGCGCGCCAGTGACCCAGTGGCAGAAGTATTTGTAGCGTCATTCTCGTGTCCAGGATCGATCTCGACTCGAGGCGGACTTTTACACAATATCCAGAGGCCGCTTGTTTGACTGTTATTACTAAGTAAATAAACTTAAAACGTTTTTACCGGTATCGGGAATTATTTTACAAATCAACAACATAAAGTAAGTAGCGAACGACTAAACCGTTCTTTAATATGGGGAATCTCGCGATGCTGTTGAATGAAAAGTGGTCGGAAGAAGGTAAGTTATTCGAACGGAAATCCTCTTGCAGTTCTGCGAGGACCGATATATTGCTGAGAAGAAGGGATTTCTTAATTCCAACGGGCCATCAGGGTGCCCAGTAGACAGAAGTCTCGAAAAGGACAAATCCCTCGGAGGTCGAACATTCCGGACCGAACTAGAAGAACACGTCTACAGCGTTGGGAGTGCAGGCATTCCTAAAAATTAGACAACTGGGATGAAACGTGCTCTGGGCATTTCGAATTGTCCGCGGACATGGCTGTTCACGTAGACCTACAGATTTCCTCCAGTTTGAAAACACGCGTCACCTACGCAGATATCCCTACAAAGTCAAATGCAAATGCACGCGACTAGGCCTGCAAAGCAACATGAATCTGACCCCGATGTTTAAACGCATTTAACTTACTCATGGCGCAAGTCCATGATAGCAACGATGTGAACGTGTGTCGACGAAGGCGTCAGCACCTTTTACCCTTACGATCGACATCCACCACAGACCTGCTCGTTATCTGTCGTCCGAGGTCAGCAAATTCACGACCCTCCCCTGCAGTTGCTCTTAGTGCTGTGCGTCTTACTTATAGTCTAACGGATTTATTGAGACCACTTTGCACTCTAGATGGATCGTTTTTGGGCGTTACCTTATTCCCCTTGAACTGCTTTATCACCTCTTCATGGCTCGGTCTATTTACATCTCCTAACACAGATTTCATAGATATTGGACACTGTTTTACTACAGTCATACGTGTGTGGTTGGCGCGGTGCTTGATGACTCGTTTCGGTGTCTCCATAGCCGGAAGTCTTATCTTGATTGCTTTATGTAGACTGGCATCGTCAGTCGTTACAGAAAAACGTAAATTCTTCTTCAACTAGCAGGCAGTTTGACCTTAGAACTTACCCTCAGGCAAAAAACTGGCTTCTGCTACAATAGCTGTGTTCATATGGCAATTGGGCCGTTTAATTTTTGATAAACAACGTCTTCCGCTGCAGACTTCTTTTTGTTCGAATATATACTTAATTTTCTTATTTCATTCCCCATGTATTGCATCATTGCACGTTTAATGTAGAATATCTCGGTCAACCATTTAAATGGCAATATTTTAGGCTGGCCATATACGACTGCATTTGACATTATAACTGCACATCTGGGGCTCCGCTCGTAAACTTAAAATGTATACTTTCACCCCTATCTTGCACGCAAATATTTGAATATGTGGGACGAAAAAATCCACCCGTAAAAAGTGCCTGTACATTTTCGATATATCAGCGACAAATATCGTTCGCTGGATTAGACGATGAACAGTAATGCCCAAGATTCGAAAGATAAGGCAGGGATTGACTTATTTTAAGGGGCAGCAATTATGTAAAATGAGGCTACAAATAATCGCAGCTTTGTTCGGCAGTCCGAACAGCGTAAAAGAGTTAATCTAAAAATGTCGTAACATACTGCAAAATCGTTAATGGTATCCAATAGCATAGGTCTAATTTTACTTCCCTTGGATGCTGTCAGTCTGCTCAGAGCTTAGAAAAAGTGACAAAATATTTACGCATAATGCCATCCTAAAAGCCGTAGGGTAGGAGAGTGTGTTCAAACCGAAATATATGAAAGTCCAAGGATTATCCCTTTGAAGAAATGACAAGAATGTGGTAAAGTTGCTTAATTCAGAGGTTTCAGTAGTTACTATTCGGCATTTATATTGGGGAGAGACAAAGCCTCGGAAACCCTTATTTACAGACATACGTGTAAAAAACAGATATATAGTTACATTAGAATTGGGATACGTTATGCAAGTCACCAGTGTCGGATAAAGACTTGGTCAGCAAGTATAAATTTCTCAAATCCCTTTTCAAATGCCTTTACGTTTTCCGCTAAGAAGACGCAAACTGAAACTGAACTCGTAGGTTGTACATGCAGGTTACCCAACAGATGTTAGAATGAAAACAAAGTATGCCAGGACACCTATAACCGAAGAGGTGCACACACAACTGGTAAAATAAGTCAAAAAGAGGAACGCAGAGTCGACAAACAAAAAACCAGACACAAGCCAAGCTAATAGGATACAAAACCAGACAGAAAAGAACACACCGAAACTACCGTGAAGACATAGACTATGACAAAAAATTACCAGGAATTCTATTGTAGCGTAAGGTGCTATCATACTAACAACTTAGGTATTAGCCAAAAGCCTACACACGCGTGTTTCACCGATATTCTGCCGCTGCATGGCGCAGTTGAGAGGGGTTCGGTTCGTCAGTGGGTCCCCCAGAATTCCCCGCCTCTCTGTCTGTTCATAGATAATTTCTGAGAAAATTTAAAAGTGACAATTTCTAAATTGGAGTATCTACCAGAAAACAGACGGAGAATGCTGGGGAACCCTCTGACGCGCCGAACCTCCCTCAGATGCGCCATACAACGGCAGAATATCGGCAAAACACGCGTGTATGGGCTTTCGGCTCGTACCTGTGCGGTTAGTTTGGTATCACCTTACCCGAGAGCTGTGGCCGTAGACAAGGATTCGACCAAATGCTATAAGACATGGGACTTGATAAATTTCTGTTTCAACATGTACGAACTGTGACTCGGATACGTAAAGGTAAGAGAGCTAGTTGCTTAGACGTACTGTTTATCAAGAACGACGAAAGCGTTGATGAAGTAAATGTAGGCCGGCCACTAGGTTATTGTGATCAAATGACGCTGACGTGGGAGTCGACGCTCGTAGCTGTCCCCGAACGAAGCTCAAAGTCGTTAAGAAATGTCTGGCGGGATAACTTTCAGGCAATGAAATCAGAGACTGGACACACACTATGGACGGAAGAATTACGAGATGTCAGCGAATGCTGGACAACCTTCGAATCAACTATGAGAGACTTGAGTGTACGATACTGTCCCCTCAAGAAACATCCAACTGAAAACAAACCAAAATGGCCGACAACATCGGTTAAAAAGGAAATCCGAAAAAAAACGCATGTTGTGGAAAATCTTTTTACAAACGGGGAGCTCAGGAAAACTTCAGGAATTCAGACAACAGAGAACCTTATGCGAAAGACTTATCCGATACGTACGTGCCTCCTATGAACTGATGCTCCTGGAATAGGCACAGCAAAAGCCCAAAGCATTCTATGCATATATCAGGAGCAATACGAAAAAACGGGACCATCTCGCAACCTTAAAGGACAAAAATAACCAAATTGTGAGCGATGACCTTCAAAAAGCCAAGATTCATTCCGAGTTTTTCCAAAGCGTCTGTACCATGGAACCACCTCTCCAATCCAGTTCTCTTCCACAGCTCGCCAGCTAATCACTTATAAGCACTTTATTTTTTACACCGCACTTAGTTTTAGCAGAGTTAAAAAAGCTGGATACTGCCAAGTCACCTGGACCAGATGAGATCCCAGGTGTACTCCTACGTCAACTAGCTAAAGAATTAGTAGATCCACTCTGTATAATTTTCCAAAAATCGCCGGAAGCTGGCAAACTACCTGACACATGGACGTTGGAAAACGTCGTACCTATCCACAAGGGAGGATCACGGCTATGTCCCACCAGCTACCGGCCAGTGAGTCTGCACCTGTTACAAGTGGAGTCCCATAGGGGTCATTTCTTGGGCCGCTCCTATTCAATATCTATGTAAATGGCCTTCTACGGCAAGCGAAATCGGACATAGCGCTCTTTGCAGACGATCTTAACCTTGGGAGAGCGAAAGAAGATGAAGATTACGTCAAGATACTACAAGAGGACGTAGAGAATTTACGCGCTTAAAGCGAGAAATGGTGCATTAAAATTCAACGTCAAAAATGTGCAGTAATGCACGTAGTATCAGCGAGGCGAAGAACAAACGCACCCTCACGACAATATATCCTGGACAATCAACCACTTAAAACCGTAGATGTGCAAAAAGATCTCGGATATAGATATCCTTCAAAGTGTACAACGGCGTGCTACAAAGGCTGTTCATGGTCTCAAAAATTTTACGTACGAGCAGCGCCTGACGGCTTTGAAACTCTACCCCCTTCACTACAGGCAGGACAGAGGTGACCTCAGGCAAACGTTCCAGTTGCTAAGAGGGCTTAATCTGGATGTCGACTGGGAAACGTTTTCTGAAATGGCACCCAAGTCTAATCTCAGACGACATGAGTACCAGCTTAAAAGAAAACTGTGCCACACAAATCAACGTTCCTCCTTTTTCTCACAGAGGGTCATTCGCTAAAGGAACTCTTTGTCGGATCATGTTGTTAATTCGCCTACCGTGATTGTGTTCAAGAGACAACTGGATTTTCCCCTGATGAAAGGCAACCCGAACTGCCGAAGCCTGATCTAACGGATTACCGAAATGACCGTAAATATACTACTAACATGATTTCAACAGATCTTTTTTGTGCGTTAAGCTTGACCCATATGGACATTTTCACAGTCCGGATTCGGTGAACAAAGTTCTCGCAATTATTTCGCGAATATCATAGCCCTTTCGCATTTATGTTCCATTATTAGATTTATGCATTTTTCTCACTAAAACTGCATGCGAAAGTTTTGCAATTCAACTATTTTCCCTTACATCTTTACCGTCTAAATAGAGTTTTCGGGGCTTGTGTCGTTTACTCCAAATAAACTGACTGATACTTACTGGTATTCTGTTAGCTGCCTGCCGGCAGTTAATGAAAATTACGCGGTCACCCGCTGTGGCTGATGGAATTTGGCCCAAATATTCATAAAATATTCTCGGTATGAGTTTATAAACTGATCTACCCCAAGTTTGTAGATTATTTCTGAGGAAATTGAAAAAGCGACGAATTTTATTGTCCACAATGCAAACACTTAAGGGCAGATGACTCGTAAGGTTGGTGGTTTCTGAAATCCATACTATTCGCGGTCCCCGTAATCCTGACAAGTAATCGAAAAGCTCCTAAAAAATTTTGCATTTGG
The DNA here is from genome assembly GCA_902702965.1 of Spirometra erinaceieuropaei. Taxonomy (NCBI): domain Eukaryota; kingdom Metazoa; phylum Platyhelminthes; class Cestoda; order Diphyllobothriidea; family Diphyllobothriidae; genus Spirometra; species Spirometra erinaceieuropaei. The sequence goes on from CACRXP010000116.1 coordinate 1,128,570, forward strand.
ATGGTCGGACTGGTTTCATACAACTATCGGGTTCCATTTATTCGGCGCCGCCAGTCCTCTTCATTCGTTTTAATTTCAGTAGTTTGCCAGGTATGGATGTGATTAAAGTAAAAGGACATATCTTTAAAAGCACGCTAACAGCGAAGGGTGAAAAAATTAATTCACTGAAGATCCTAGTTATACCATTTGAAGAGCTATATGTTTAAAATGATACTCTCTTTCCTTGATAATAGCAACCATGATCGCACCCATCGACTGATTGTTAAAATTCTCTGCAGTGAGCCACACTTAAACTTGTGGTCCTTCATATCACGGTTCCCAACCTGGTACTCAGCAAACCTATTATTACGATATTACGCATCCAATTCCGACAGTAGGAGCTCAAAACAATGTCAATAGTAGTGAACACGGGAGTCGCATGTGACACATCAAATGAACAAGAGGCGTTCTCAGGGAGAGGTTTGTTGGATGTTTAACTTTTCGAGGAGCGAATTCACCCTCCCATCTTTAGAGACTGACAAGTCATGCGCACAGCTTCTTTTTATGGCGTGATTTGCCCGCCAATGCCTCTTGTGGGAAAACTTCGAACTTGCGTTTCACCGTGACCCGTGTCGCCCTCGCACTCGTTGACCGTAAAGTGGCGGTCCCGATTGCTTATGGTTTCATCATGACTATTAAACATATTTTGGAGCTCATTGGAAGTACTTTGAAGACCATATTTTGTACGTACATACTATGCATAGGTGATGCCTGAAAGCACCTTATTGGTACTAATACTACCTTGCATTATGCGTTTAGGTCGAGGAATTTCTGCAAAACTACATATATTATCAGATGTCATGCTTAATAAACAATCCATGATTACTTGAGATTATGAATTGCTGGCACAAGATTTCAATCATCCCTTACTATTTATCGGTAAAAAGTCTATCAGTTTCTTTGTCATAATGAACAATAAATTCTACTTACTTTGAACGAAGTACAATTTAAAAACTTGCTGTCATCACAAGCAAAACACTCAGACTAAACGCCCAGAACAGGATAGTATAATTGCTTGTGCAATCACCTTCAACGGATGACCGGCACATATTGTTTTTCAATCTGGTTCGGCGTGTAAGCGAAAATCAAGGGGCATAGAAAAACGTTCACCTGTCTTTTGGAAAAATACGCAAGTACTGAACTTCAACAGCAAACACACGGACAACTAGGAATACAGTAGCGTAAGGGTGCTGTATCGGCGTGTTGAGACGCACTGCAATGAACCGGGAAAAAAGTTGGCGAATTAAAAAACCGTCGACGGGTGTCCATAAAAAATGATTACCTTCTCAGCTTCGTCGATCGCGGATGAAACGAGAGGCCAATTTGCACTGATCCGTGGGCTTCCGTATGTCAAGAACGCTCGGAGGCCATCAGCCGCTTCATCGCACCATTTGAGTTTGAGGTGCTACACAGACCAGAGGCAGCCATCGGGGGTCAGATAATGAAACCTAAAGACACGTCGCCAAGACAAGCAACGTCTGAAGTCGCTTTTCGAGTATGTTGCAGCTGAGGGGAAAAAACAACTACACCGGAGAAATTGTTAGACTGCTTTGGACGCGAATGACCGGAAAGGCGGCAGCAGTTCAAAGAAATGACGTCAGCACCCAGACCGAGACTCATTCGACAGGGCTGGACCACACCTTCAAGTTTGACAAGGCCAGTATTCTCGCGAGAGGTGACAATAGTTTAAGCTGCGGAGTACTTCAGTCGTGGATCACTGGCCTCAGTCTAATAACAAGTGCATTGAGTTCCCGCTTTAATAATCGACACCGAGAATGCTTGGGAAGAGTGATAAGTCACACGGGGAGCGCGCAGGGGAACACTATTTACAACGCCAGTGACGGTAAACCAGACGGCTGAGTATCCAATAGGGTGATGCAATTGCAACGATTAACGACTTGAATGCCGGCCTTCAATTAGTCATCGCAACAGAGACGACCATTCTCGACGAAAGAAGGAGCCGCTGATTTGCGTAAGCATGCAGTAGCATAGCGAATGCATTCCACGAATACCGCAAACATTCTGGATGAATTAGCCGTATTTGATGCTGTCTCCGATGATGAGTTCGGGCGCGAACCTGAAACGTCAGGCGAATAAAGTTCTTGTTCCGGCAGTTGCGTTTACTTCTTGACTGTCTCCTCGGATTCGCATTTTCGTTTGCGTCGGTAAAGACACTCTTTTTGCTGGGCCTGGAGACTCAATCTAGAATCTTCTTAGGCCTTCGTCTAGTGACCGAAAATCATCCAAGAAGAAAGATCGACAAAGACAAGGGAGACCGGGATAGTCCCATCTGGATTATTAGTCTTCGCCAGTCGGTCAGCCAGCCAGCCAACCACCCATTCCCAACCCCACGTATTGAAGACCTGGGGATCGAAGCCAGAATCTTTGATAATCGAACGTTACCAAGTCCAGCGCCCTATCCACGGATTCGCTGCTCAGTCAACTATGATCGGAGTAATTATGACTGAAAAAATACTGGTAGCTATGCGATTGCCAACGAGGGCTCTAGGTTGGGTAGCAAGGCGAAACGAGACGAGCATGTCTCATAACCTGATCGGTGAACATCCTTTCCGATAGCAATCAACAGGACAAGGGGCCCGTGAGTCAGCGATAGAGCGTTGGGCCCAGCGTTTATTGACCAGAGATTTCGGGTTCGGGTCTCAGGTTATCCAAACCCGGGATTCGGTATGACTGACGGATGACAATTAATAAGCCCGGAAGCGAACTTCGGACATCCAGGAGGGTCGATTTGGCGCTCCCTCCTGCGGTAAGGTGGTTCCCCCGCAAAGCGTGCTTGCAAGTCACAGAATTCTTCGGAAGATACGTTAGTTGTTCGAGTCTGCATTTGTCAGACGCAACTCACGCATCTGCACTGAGCACTATGTGGATCAAACTCATAACAGAACAGGCTTCGGCCTACATTTATGATCATTTCCATAATTAGCGTTGTAAGACACCAGCTATCCCTAGTTATTAAGACTGACTCGAATAATGATCTGTCTGTTTTTATAATAATGGATGCCTACTTTATGGGTTTTGATTAGCAAAATAAACACCAAAGACAGTAGGGCATGTTTCTAAACGCCACAAAGTTTTTTGATCGTTGTGTGACTGAACAACCAAATTCAGAACGGACGTGTGTTGGACTGCTACCATGAATCTACTTCAGGTGCCAGAGTCGGTCGGTGTTCATATTGAGGAAGCAAGTTTCTAACATGACTACTCCAAAATACTTTCGTATCGTGGCTAGAAGGGCAAGATTTGGTAGCCATTTGTTGATTCGTGAATAAAAATGGGCAGATAAAGTTGGTGGCTATCAGCAAATCAATAGGATTCCGTTTTTTCATGTGGCCTGAACGTTAACCGAAATCGTCGGATCCTATGAAGGCAGAACTTGAGTGATCATGGTCCGTTAATAGAATTAAATATTCTTCCAAGTTTTTCGATATAGTAAAATTGTGGACGTATTTGGTACGTGATATATCCGATAATATAATACTTGTCAGGCAACCACGTAGTGGCACTGCACTGCACTTCTTCGTAATATCGAATGCAGACAAACGATGACAAAATCAGCAAGGAGCAACTAAATACAAAGTTCTCAATTCAAAATTGTAAACTTCGAGGAATTCTCAAAGATAGCTGACAAATAATTTAGATTCGAAAAACAAGTTGGCAGACGTAAATTAGGTCCTGATTAATTCTCATCGGACCAGTGCATTTAAATGGCAATGCGGCCAACTAAAAACGAATGAGTAAAAAGCACAATAGAATAATATCCATTCTTTCACACAAATGTGAGGTGGGAGAATATGAGGGAGTAGTTAGAAGTAGTGAGTAGTAATCTGGTTAGGTGATGGCGGTTAGTACAGATTGAGGGGCGGGTCAGGAAGAGCGGTGGAAGAAGAGCGAAGGGGAAGAATGCGCGAATAATTGAATGCAGACCACTTCCTTATGGCCATGGTCAGTGCAGGGTCTTCACTTGATTCTGCTGCGCGCACAAGACCGGCTTGCGTGACCTGATAGCGGCCCTTCGTCCTGTTGCTAGCAGACACTGTCTCAGTGGTTTAGAGTGGTTCGCAACACAGCGGGTTTTGCCGATCACCGATAGTATTCTTTGGAATACATCCGACGAGGGGACAGGAAACCCTTCCTCGAAGTTCCTTTGCGAAGGACTCGCCGGGTGGACCCCTGAGATGACGCCTCGACCAAGTTGTTTCACGGACCGTAGCAGCATCAAGAGTTCGGATATTATTCTCAACTAGCCCTATTTTACACGCAGAAGGTAGGGATAAATTGCCAGCTCAAGTCACCACCGTCCGCATTTACCCCTCTACTTGCTCCTGTCGGGCAACTTGTATTGGTTGTACGAATCAGCCCCTATATGGAAACACCTCCTGACATGCCTGATAAGGCGAAATTAAGGGCATAGGCAACGCCATTCTTGCCCGTATTGTTGATACCGGTCATCGTGTAGACACCAAGGAAGCCTTCCATGTGTCTTACAAGATCCCTGCAGACTACTCTAAATCACTGAGACGGTGTCTGCTAGAGACAGGGCGTCGGGCTGCTATCATGTCACGCAAGCAGGTCTTGTGCGTGCAGCAGAATATAGCGAAGACCCCGCAGTGACCATGGTCATAAGGAAGTGAACTGCATTCAGTCCTTCGCGCCTCCCTCCCCTCCCAATTCACCGCTCTTCCTGACCTGCCCCCAATCCATACCAGCCGTCATCACCTACCAGACAGCTATCACTACTCTCGGTAGGACGCGGAAGTCAGAACTCCCATAATAGAGGTGGTCGTGCGCTAAATTCCAGGGAGATAGGGCTAAAGTTAAGGTCAATGTGAGGGTTAGAGTTAGGGTCATGTTTGGAGCTAAGATTAGGGTTAACGCTTGATCCAGTATCAAGAAAGGGGAATAGGCATTCTTTAGGGATTCTATCACAAGACCAACTTCATTACGGCAGATTCTTATTCTAGTGTGTTAATCTGCCTCTAATAAACCCACCATAATCCCCTCGGCATGGACACATTATGTAACCCCACTCAGGCGACAAAGGCTAGATCATCACGTAATACGGGTTATATGGGTGAGGCTTAACGGCGGAAGGGAAAGTGCGATAGTAGGTAAACAATCGGATAAATGTTGAGGTGGTATATTGCGTCCTTGCGCTAAATTCCTCTAGAGCTACTTGCAAGAGTGCACCTATCTGGAACCTGGTCTCCGAGGAATGGTGAGGGTATCAAAATGTCTAGCAAAGGATATAAAAAGTTGGGCAATTTTCGAGTACTTCCAGTGTGTTTTCACAAAAGACGTAGGCTACATTCCATCTAGCTACGAGAACGTGAAAGCGTCAATTATGAAAAAGGCGATCACGCACTAGGCCACGATGACCTGGTTTCTGTTACCTGAGTGGGGTCGTATACTGCGTCCCTGCTATCCCCTCATACCATTTACGTGAAAATGTGAACACTACTCGAATCCTCATGTTACCCACATTTTTTGATTGATCCCATTACCATTTAAATGCACTGACCTGGTAAGCAGATATCAAAAGCACACCAACCAATAGTTTAGTTATTGCTGCCAAGTAGTACAAGGCAAACTTCCCCTTTGCGAATTAAGGTAAAACGCAAAAGCAAAGCATAACCGGATGAAACAAATTTTAGTCGTCGAGCTAACATTTCGAAGGTTTGCTATGCGGCCATTTTCCTCATTTAACATTAAACCTGGTAGTATTTTTGCGTCACAATTACTTTTCATGTCCTTTGCTGTGCAATTCACAAACTATATGACTAAGAAAGAAAATTTTAGCCTAATGAATGATGTTTCGAAAATCTTTAGAATTTAAGACGTCGTCAGGTTACGAGTAATTTGAGTACCAGACAAACGTGCGCTGGAATACGAAGTAATACATATCCTGAGAATTCACCAGAGTCCTCAGCTAGGCGACGATATGCAATTACTCATTACTTGGTATTGGATCGTGGTTCAAAAATGCAGCCGAAAATCTATGTTAATTCAAAACCCCATAAATCGCCAGCTGGTGAGACACCTTCGCCCTCTGTACACTTTCGCATTCACAGCGCCCTGTCCGCGGACGGACCAATTATATTTTGTTAAAGACGACGCCCTATTCTGCCTTTTCATTGTCTAGATGCTGCCTGTCCGATGTCACAGCCGCATCTTCCGACTTCAAAACCAGTCGTTCAAGATGATGTATGCTCTTGTGTTTACGTGTTGGACCTGGGTCTTAAGCCCAACCTTGGCCTCGGAAGTGAAGAAGTTAGAACTTTTCTTCCAGGACACCGAAGGGGACTGCCAGCCGGGAAAAAGCATTTACGATGTTTACGCCACAATCGATGCTGCCGTCCAGTATGCAACGGCCCACACAAATGGGCATTTGACGACGAAGGACATTTACCGTCGTTTAACTTATACACCAGGATGTAGTCGTTCTCATGGTCAACAAATTAAAGATGTTATTAGCCTATTAAGAAGTATTCGGACTCAGGCAAATACCAGCACTGCTTACTCCGTCTTCGTGGGACCATCGCTAAGAAGCGACTGCAGTCTATTAGCTGACTGGATGCCGCTCGGTCACGGCTCATTTGAAGCTTATAGAAACCTTTATCAAATCAGTTATATTTGCCAGAACAATGAACCAGCTAGGTATTTTGCGGCTTTGGACAGAATTCGCAGCACGGTGCGAACGGGAATCGTCTCGTTTACTGTCAACATACAGAGCAATACCCTGATTCGAGCTTTGAAACTGTTTCTGCGACAGAAGGGCTGGAAAAATATTGTTATTCTCTACGAGGTCAGTAAGCGGGTTTTGCGATACCGAGAGCTGGCTTGGAGTCTGAATCTATACCTCAAGACCTCGGCAGCCGGTAGGTCAAAACTGAACGTATTCACTGTCGCGAGTCTGCGGTTCGACATTGACCCACGAAGAACTGTCAGTGAGTTCGGTAAATCATCCCAAGGTAAGATGAATTGTGAGTGTGGACTGAACGTTCTACCAAAGAAACTCCTTAACGTCACCAACCTGGTTTTCATCCAGATTGTCAAATATGTTTCATATATCCAAGTGATACATGTCCTTGCTTTAAAAGCATGGTCTCTATTGGCGGAGCGGCATTACATACAAAGACAAAGGAGGCTGGATTGACCATTTCTGGCTTGCTCGCCGTCATCAGCCAGCGGGTTCTGTTGTGCGATTGCTGAGCGCCCTCTACCATAGCTATAGTTTCTAGTTCTAGGCGTTGGCGAAATACTGTAATACTTCGCTGAAACAATGTTTGGGAATGGATGTGTTTTATTTACCCTACATGTGTGCACATATTCTAAGCAAATGTCCAGGTTCGTAATGCAGACCATTGAATGCTGAATTCTGAAGTCTCCTTTCTGCGAATGGCAACGTATTGCCATATGCAATACTGTTGTACTGCATTTTGCAGTCTTAGCACTCAAGTTAGCATCCAAGTACTTGCTACCCTCTTCTTTCGTCCACTTTACTCGATGTTGTCAGCGCACTGGCGTTCCAGTTAGCCTCCGACCTTAAAAACTGAAGTATCGACAATTAGCTAAGAATTATCCGTCACGCTAATTAGCGAAGTTGTTTTAGGTGAAATTTCACTTAGGAAGCAGTTAATGATCCCTGTTTCATGTAGTTATTTTATTCTGAGGAAAGGAATTCAAATTATAACTTTTTGTTGTGGTTCCAGCGCCAACGGGACAAACCTCAACTATGCCGATTTAAGGACTGAGTAGTGCACTGAAATCCCAGTAGATTTGACTTAAAACTCATTCATGGGACTGATGTAGAGAGTATCAGTCATAAACGTTCCCTAGTTACTGCTTTCTCTGAAGTTAAACTATGTTGTTTTATGTTCATCAATTTCCTTCAGAACAAACGCGTAGATAAAGATCAGCCAGATTGACCGGCACGTCGATTAGTTGACTTCATCACGAAATTCGTTCGTAACCCGGAATATCCCGTACCGTCTAATTTTGAGGTGAAGGTGGCATTTCTCGAGCTGGACCACCCGATCGAACCTCACCTGATCGTTGCCTGGACCATTTTCAAAATATAATTGCCTGCTAAAAATTGTGCTCTGGAAAGACTGCTGCTCTATTTTTAACTCGGCTCCACTACATATTGTAAAGTGCAAACTGAAGTTTAGTGCAAAAATATCACAAAGGTATCCAACTTTCTTATTTAAAAATACTTGAAAACCGAGCAGTCTTGAACGTCGTTTTTAAAATTTGCTAACGCGTAAGCAGAAACTGTTGATGAACTAAGTTAACCAGGGACCATTTTTCTCTTAATTTTTCATGTTCAAAAACGCACACCCCAAAAAAGTCTTTTATCTACTTACTGGTGCTTACATGGATGCATGGATCCTCCAAAGTTTGCTGTCGTAGCACCTTTATATAACTACATGTAACACCATACGCGAAGGCCTTCTGAAAATTTCCTTCAATTTTTTCATTAAATCTTTATTTTTTCCTATCACTCCTATAAGTTCTTGCTGCATTAGGGAAATCGAATATCAATCAGGATGAACTTTCAGATAGCCATCTAAATTTAGACTTAACTATTTTATGAAAATCGGCTGGTTTGCCCCTACGTGTCTTCCAAAGATGTAGATACCGAAAACCGGAAGACGCATAAAGTCTCTTTACAGATAAATTTTCCCGCTCCCTTATGTTACAGTTAACTACATTTTCGACATTATTACTCAGTGTGAGACGTGATGATAAAACTTAAATATGTAGAAAACATGCTGCAATAACGGTCAATCATACGGACTAGTAGTGAGACTGCGTCTATTTCACTCATCTAAAGACTGATAATGCATTTTTGCTAGATCTCCTCAAGTACAGGCAACTCTGCGGTACACGTAAGCACTCTAGTCATCCACATTCCAAATATGGCTTTTCTTCACCAAAGGGTATGATAAGCATGTTAAACAGAAAAATCCTATGATTCCGAATTTTTATTGATATATCCGCTCCACGCGGCTCCACTGGACCGTATTTGGGCTGTATTTGAGATTTGGCCACCTGGTTATTGCATTTCAGGCAAGAAGAAGATATTATTTGACGATTAAACACTGAAGAGTACTCGGACAACATCAATAACACCGTGTATTCTATCCATCTTGCTTTATTAAGATAGTGTCAGCATTATTTACAATTACATGAGCTAAATCTTTAGAAACAGGAAAGCATTGAATATCTGCTCTGCCTACCGAATACATAACTTTTGCCTTTTATTTTATATCAAATTATCCTATAAAGCCTAACACCATGGAAGAATGATTTGAGTTTTGTTTTATTCCAAACCGTAGCCATTATCCTCCTGGCCGGCCCGTCAATCTCTTACTACTTTATGGACATGGTGGGCAATATGTCCATCTTTACGAACTGCGAGACAGCTATCATCCAAGTGGATCCGTCCAACATTATAACCTACGACGTCTTACGCCTTTGGCGGTATCTTCTGTCGACACGTGGAGGACTCGGAGCCGCTGCTCAGTGTACTTTCATGATGACTGCACTTCCAGCTGGCCACGGCTTTGACATTTCCTCGTACATACTCGAAAGTGTAAGTGATAGTCTGACCGTTTTTAGTCCAAAGAGCCCCTTGCACTTTGGCGTCAGTCAGCTATTCGCGAAAATTATCTTGTCATTTGTGTGTGAAGACAAATGTCTCAATCGTGGTTATCTTAACTGTGAGCTAAACATTGGCTGAAAGGAGGAATTGTACATATAGTTGGATGGACGCGGTCTAATAGTACTGGCCCACAACCTCTCCATCCAGACTTTAGGGGTCACAAGGTCTGGATGCCTAGCTGTGTAGGCCACGCACTCCATGTTTCTACTGTCCAGAAGATCCAGCGCCTTCAGGTTTCGGGAAAAATAGGAAAGCATTAATCAGCCGATTGTCTTCAAGTTAATTCACTAGGAAAGTAGAAATCTTTATTGTTCTGTCTCTTGGATAGAATTTCACCAAACAAACATATAAAAAGTCGGAAGTCCGTAGCACCGATCACGGCTTATCCGGTTCATCCTGCCAATGTAAGTTATTGCAAACTTTATCTGTTCACAGGAACATTTGTGAAAACAATAACCTGTAGCTGATCGCTGATACTCACGAACTGGAGTCGTTTTTGTTAGCTATAAAACTGAATCTAAGAGTTTTTTGAGTTTGGACAGAATACCCAGCTAATAAAATTTCCACGAGGGATTGGATTGAATTCTTGCAGTGGTCGAGAAGGGATTAACCGAAAGATTTTCGCTATCAACAATTAAACAAAGTGCCAGTGGTGCGTGCAAGCACATTTGAACCGATAACGATGTCGAACCATTAAGCAAGTACAAAGAACAAGCATGCAAAGACTTATATGATACTCTAACCAGGACATGGGCATAGGAGCCGCCTGCGAAACTGCTGGCCTTGAGCAAACTTCCAGGGAAATAAGGGTTCGGTTTAAGGTAAGGATTAGGGTTAGGTTAAGGATAAAGTCTAAGACTAGACGTAAATTTAACGGTAAAGTAAGCCAGAATCAAGTCTAGGGTTAAGCAGCGGACTAGTGTTTAAGGTTTAAGTAGGTTTAGAGTAGGGTTATGGTCAAGATTAGGGCAACGGTTTAGTTTTATATTAGAGTTTTTGTTGGAGTTTGGACACGGGAATATTTTGTCCTTCCCAGAATCATGCACAGATCAACCTCTATTAGTTGGCCAGCGCGTTCCTATTACCAAATCCTGCTCAGGGGGCCATGTAAGTCAGTCCTACCAAAACGAAGTTCAAAAATCTGCGTGAACAGCTGTTAAATAATAAAAAGACGGAGGATTTCGTGATTGATGTTGCATACTAAATTCCTCTATGTAATTGCGATGTCTTCCATATGGGGCTGACAAACATTGCCAGCGATTGAGGCAATTGGTGGCTGCAAAACAGAATGCGGCAACATTTTAAATAATTATGCTAGTTGACCAGCGAGTGATGTTAAACGCTGTCCTATTTCGAAACGCGACCTTAATAGTATAAGTAAGACTGAACCTTATCAGGAAAAACCTTACGCAGAGCAAACCCTTAATACAATGCTGGAAGATGGAGCATGCAATATAGATTCTGTCAGGAAATACTATCTGCGGATGGCAGTGATCATGTTCACCCTAGGAGTTGGCTTGGACGAGCAAGCTGAAGGTTCATTCACCGGAAAACTATCGAAATATTTCGGAATCTAAAGGTTTGTGCGTGCGCTGATCACCCGGTTCAACGTCGCATGGGCATTTTCCCAGACCGTCGTCTGGGCGTTGATATGACACACTCCCCCGCTCTTTGTTGAGCTGCTTTGCAATCGCCCCAACTTTACCGTTTTTACTGCCTTCGTCTTTGTGGCGAGACCCTCACCCTCTCCCAGCAGAGGAGCAATTTTACGACGGCTTTGGTGTATTCGCCCTTCTCCGGGTATCGCCATGTGTTTATTTGATACCTTATCAGCGATGGTCTGCGTAAGCTGACTTAAACGTACGGATCAATTAATGTTCAAGTGCATGGGTGTTTTTCTGTTTAACTGACTCCTGAAGTAAATGGGGGCCCATATAAAACAGTATCCGAGCACACATTCTCGTTCGGATAGGTTAATTGGGACAAGACCCTGACTAGCCAGGAAGTACGGCAGACTTTCATTTAAAAAGAACATCCAGGCTTTAATAAAATCAGCCATTAGGCTCTCCTCACGAAATAAGACCTTCCAGTTCAGTAGACTGTCTGCATAAATAAAAATTCCTTATTATTTACTAAATTCGCATGCGGTTTCCTGGACGCAATCGCACGCCATATTCACGACAAATTTACACCTGTAGTATTTAAATCGAGTTTTGAGTTGAGTGCAGGGATGGTTTTGGTCCTGTTTATACGCTGAAAGCCAAATTTTGAGTCCTTACAAATGCTGCTCTTTTCTCACTTGACTGATGATTACTTGCGATCATAAATCTTTCCTTTCGTTGGCCCTCCCTCCATCCTTTGACGCATGCGTTTACTGTCTAGTTCTGGGCGTGAAAACTGAGAAAATGCCGGCATAATTCATTTAAACACATCATTTGTTTCACCTGATGAGGTCCGTATGTAAACCGACCATTAATTCTGTTCTCGCACTGCAACAGAAATTCAAGGTGTCTCTTGCCACCGCTGCGGCATTGGCCATACGTCTGACCTACTTAAACTACGTTGACAGTGGCGGTGTACCGCCCGCCAACATCAGTCTCTTTGCGCGAATCGGGCGAGAACCCTTTTCTGTCCCAGTTCTTCCGAATGTAACTTATGATTTTTCCAATTACGACGGCGATACAGTAGACTTTTATGATTTGTACATTTTCACGTTTACGCCTGCGATCTCCGCGCGAGCCGCCAACATCACTGGACTGCACTTTGAGGGGCTATTCGATTTGGACAGCGTGCTCCTGAGACCGAACTGGAGTGTTACAACCGTCTACCACAACATCCGGCCCTCTCATGGCCGCGGTCCCCGAAGCGACTCCTGTCTGCTGTCGCCCTGTCACGAAGGTACCGCGGTATTGGACACAAGCAATTTATTTGTAGCGACGACTGCACGCTCGAAGGCCTCTTATCCTTGTTCTTTTCATATGAAACACGTTTATTGGGGAATTTTGTGCAGCTAATGAATCATGCAGTCCTTAATGACTGGATTCATATTTGTACGGATGTTTGCAGACAGTTTCTGTAGTGCAAACAAGAAGCCATTTTATCAACCGCATACAGCCATTTCAACTGCTATGTTTGCCGTAGAAATCGCACTAAAAACTCTCACTAATAGTTAGAACATTGGAAAAAGACTAACCGCCCATACAACCGAGGCAAATTACCAATTGACAGTTTTTAAATTTTCCTGGTAACAAAGTTTCTAATTACGGATTTCATTCAAACATTCGAAAATTTCGAAAGACAACCGCTGCAGCCGTCGAAAGGTGTCATGGCTTTCATTTTGTCCGGGCAACTGTCTTCAGAACAATTTTCGAACCTCTTCGAATAGTGCGAAAAACTGAGGTTCACTGTATTGTTTGTTGTAGGAAGAAGATCATTGTTCTTTGCGTTAATCGGACATTCATCCCGTCTGGGGTCCTGATGAAATTGCCATTTAGGCGCAAACATGTCTATTTAAGGGGCAGTTAAAAAAGTATAGTTTATATCGTATAGCGCTGTTCGGGATCTTGTTATTGCTGTCTTGCTCAAATAGGATGTCTTGTCTTTATGAGGTTCAAAATGTTTGAGATTGCGTGCAACACCTATTATTGTAGACTCAACCCATTTACCGCCCAAACCTTCTACTGGAAAGAATAATCTGACACTATCGGTGAAAAGTCAGCTCAAATCGCCAACTAAAAACGCAGCAGGAAAAAATCAGTCTCTTAGTAGCAGCAGCAGCAGCAGCAGCAGCAGTCGTAGTCGCATAGTATATGTGAATATTCCCGATGCATGTTAAGTATTGTCGCAATCTCAGTTCCAGTGATTCCTGCGGAAGTATAAGGATAGTAGAGCCTTGCTAAGACGGCAAAAGTAACCATTGAGTATACTTTTCTTAGACCCTATCACGACTTAGCAGCGTGTACATAATTACAGAATTAGTTTAATCCGAGGGTTCAAATAGTAGTAACTGAACTGGAAATCTAGTCCTTGGAATTTGCGTTATAGTAGATCTTAACATACTGTTTGTTCTAAATCTGCTAGAAGTGCAACAGAAAGAATCAAAAATTACCGTCTAACTTTTGTCTGAATAAAGTCTTTCCTGAATTCTGTTTTTTTCTGCCTAGTAAATGAGGATTACATATGGCCAATCATTATCGCTCAAATTTTCGGAACCTGCGGTTTTGCTTTAATGCTAATCTTCCTCTTCAGGTAATCTAATCGCTTTACTCATACCTATATATCATCTTCTTAATCCAGTAAACACACAAGATATGGTCCCATCTATTTGATGCAGAGGCCACCTGCCAAGGCATCCTCAGCTCCCACTTGCTGATAATATTTCCGAGCATCGATTCAGGAATTCCCATGAGCTCATCCAAAAGGCACCCTTATGAATATTTAGTGCTAAGAGTTGATGCCCCGGATTGCTGAATATCAACTTCCTATCGCACCGGCGTAAAAGTTCAACGCGCAAGCTGCAACTAACCGAGCATTCAGCATGCATTCAAAACAAAAAGAAGTCATTGGGTTAAAAGAGGGAAGTAAGACAAAATAGGAAATCTTGAATTCGGTATTTCGAACTGACGTCCGACCAATGCGGTGGTTCGGACACACTCGTTGATCTAAAAGTTGCTGCTTCTGTTGACACTGTTTATTATGTCAGATTGAGCGTATGATTCAAAGACTCTTCAGACCCAGACGCACCATACGATGTTTCCTTGGCTAACGAGGGATTTCACGGTGGTTTCACATCCAAACCTCAAACCGAACAGGGAGATACAACTCACTGCCACATGCTTGTTCTATTTGCTTCATTTTGCCCTTTAACAGCAGCAAATTTCCCCAAATTCACCGTGCACAGAAATTGCGTACGGCACTCAGTTAAGAGCCGCGCGTTAACTCACCAAGCTGTCTGGCTGCTGGACTTTTATACTGAAGCTTTACAGGAAAATAATTCAATGTAATTTGAACCTGTGACTTGGTGTCACCGTCCGTATACTTTAACCCCTAAACAACCTTTCTATATTGCGATACTGAGGAGGTTTAAACTCGTTTTATGACTATAATATTCCACTAATGAGGAAAATGTCCTCGGTTCGTTGAGTCTAAGGTGCCTTACGGTACATCAGTTTTCGTATTTCGGAAGGATAAATCGATCAGTGAAAAGCAGAACTGTATTTCTCTCACGGTACGCGCTTGCTGGAATGCAGTCAAGTAAAGCGTTCCACCAATTTTACAGGGATTTGTTTGAAAGAGAAACACTTCCAGTCACAATCCGTTCTTGGTTTGGAAGGATTACTTAAGTGGAGTTGTAATGCCGATTAGCGTGCAGAATAATCCTTTGAGGTTTCCGTCCGTTAGGATGTCGGATGTTGAATGTACTTCTTTTCAACCGCATCCGACAAAAACGACTATTTAACTTATAGGAGCTTTCTCCATTAAATTTCAATGTCCTTATTAATTGACATGTATTTTATGGAAAACGGAACCGAAAATACTCTTTCTTGTAATCATTTAGCGGCAAATCACGTCTTATTTAAAATTCCTACACTAAGAAGTGGTATGTCAGGATTTAAAAAAAAACTTTTTCAACTCGTGAATAAATTTGAGTATGATCTACCGTTAGATTTGCGTTAAGAATTTAGAGTCTACTAGGTGTATACATTCCATGTAAAGGAAATCGTACATTCCTCTCTCATTCAGGAGATACTATAAAGGGTTCATAAATTTTCCCTGAAGATGTTGACCGTGTTTTAAGGAGCAATAATAAACGGACATATATGACGCTATTTGAATGGACATTTGAATTTGAAAAGCATTGAAAATCATCGACATATACCCTATTATGTGACCAGTCGCTTTTTTGCCGAGTTCGATCGTGCAACCGGCCGAAGATAAGCAAGTTTAAAAGCAGCAGCTTGGTGTGACTGAAATACCTTTGGAGTTTGTTGCACTATAATCAGTAAACCAACCCTACTGAAGTAGTCCTTGCTAGTATAAAACGCATCCAGGGATTCCAGTCAAAACTTTATGACAGTCATCACTGACTGTACCTATTTCGTAACCGTAAACAGTAAATGTCATAAACACTCACAGGGCGTCTTTCTTTCGGAATGAAAAGTGTCGGAAGGTAGACTAAGTTGAAATCAACTGCTGTCAAATGCAACCTCCTAACGTTATTCGTACAGTTAGAAGTCATTAACAGCTATGAATGGTTTTGTATTTCTCCAAACGAATGCAAAAATATATTATAACGCTACTACGGTTGTAATTAAGGTTTGCATTTGTCTGGTTCCAGAAGACAACGGAGAACAAAAGAAATTCGCGAGAACTCCAACATGTTAATACTTTACCCAGACGATGTGAACTTCATAAATGCCTCGCCCACGTCTGACAAAACAGAGGTAAGACGTTTTTGGGGTAATATTTCAAAGTTTGAAATCGATATCCCATGCATCTGCAACTGGCATAAATTGAAATTTCCGCCTTCATCAACTTTACGAAGCCTTTCGAGCAAAATTGGGGGCATAGGATGGAAGCAGAGATGGGAATAAAGAAGAGTTCAACGAATGATACCCTGGCGGAGACACTTCGGGCTTTAGACTATAATCGACCGGCTGCATCCGGCTGCATGTACACTGACCAGCGATTAGTCCGATGGTTGGGATTCGTCATTAGACATGGATATTTGAATTGGAATGCAAAATCAGACCAAACGGAACAAAACTAGACAATGTAAGGCACGTCTAGCTTTATATCTAGAATTAGAGGTAGATAAAAGCACTTCATGCGGGAACAGCAGCCGATAAATGTCAAAGTCGGGCATCAATAAGACTAAACATATTGCAGAAAAACGGCACAAGTATCGAATTCAACAATGAAAAATCACACGGTAGTTACGTTGTACACCGATGTACCTATGGATTGCAGGGCAGTTTTGTTTTGCCACGTGTGAGCCGACGCTCTGTCTTTGGGTGTGACTAACTAATGTTGCAAATGAGCCAACAATGGCCATCCGGTGGCCCTGATCTCCGTGAAAAACATAATGCCCTCTTAGAAAAGTAGTTCTCAGCTCTGCTTGTAAACGACTCATATAGAGAAAACTCCAGACGAGGATAGATTACCGGGTTAGTTTTGATTGATTATCCACTTACCAATTACAAGTGGTTTTCCAATTACACATCGAATCACTTAAAAAATTCTCTCATGAGGGCTCGGCAATTGAGAGCTCAAATGCAGCCTCCAATGAATAGATTTGCCACCGCACAGCAACCGGTTGTGCTTCTCTCGCTCTCTGCCGAGCTGTCTGATAGTAGCAGGAAAGCAATGTGTCTGGCAAATTAGTCCTTCGTTCCAATGTTTGAGTCTGACTCCTAAAAGGGTAAAGTTTGATGGCGTTCTCCTCTTCTTTGCAATTAGGATGAACAGCTACTTGTTGTACATAGCGGACTATTTGGAAACCTCGCCCCCTATGAGGAAAGAATGACCCAAAATGACAACTTGTCATGGTGCTCAAATACAGAGGAAGGAGATCGCGTCGCGGCCTTACGCAACGTGAGTTACTGACAATGTATCTATTTTCTATGCTGAACTGATCTCGGGTGCGCGCCCAGAGAGTCCTTTGGAGCATTTTTCTGTTCGAAATAATCTGACTTAGCTAGTCACTTAAATGTTCTGCTAGGTTCTGACATCATTATCTTCCTTCTAAGAGCATTATAATGAAGCCTGAAATTGACTGTCTGTCGGCTGCATAAGTTTTATCGTGAACTACTTAAAGCAAGCGTTATTGTGACAGCTAGAAGGGTATCCTATGATAAATGAATAAACGTGATCATTGTGTGCGTAATCGTAGCTCTAATTTACCATTAGTACTATTTTCAGTATGTGAAACACCTTTTTCATTGTCCCTGGCATTTAGGGGACTATCATTCACCTAAAAAGGATTTCAGCACCTGAGACAGCAATAAAGCCCAAGCTTTTGGAGCTTTTGTGCTCGCTTCGTGAACTTCGACATGAAAACATCAACTTTTTCATTGGTGCTTATTTGGATACTGAATCCTTTAATATGGCCTATGAACACTGCTGCAGAGGAAGTCTGAAGGTATGTTTTAAAAATCGATTGCCCATAATGTACGCATTATTAGACAGTCTCTTAAAGGTCTAGGGACAGTTGCAGAATTGTAATTCCACCCATAGGGCTCCTGCTTTAATACTTTGTACACTGAGGTTCCATGCAGTCCTCCGGAAGCAAATTCTTACTTGAATATTCACCTACTACATCCAGTGCGTTACAGACTTTTATTCATTTTCCCTGGCTGTATTGACTAAGTCGGATCATGCCTTGATTCTGAATAAGAAGAAGTTAAGACTTCCCGGATGTTTTGAAACTTCGAATTTGTCTCCCTTTTAGGACCTATTGGCACAACCAGCTTTTAATTTAGATGCAGAATTTCGACTATCTCTGTTGAACGATTTAATTAAGGTATGTGCCTGTGGTCTCAATGTCATGATATAGTTTCCGGATCCTTCATAATCACCATAAGCTCTTATTGTGGTCAGTTTTATTATTAACTCAAGTCAAGAAGTACTCATGCGCTATAATACTTATCTTTCCTGTTTCAATGTATCAGCCGAAGCAAAATAAAAGCGTACTATATTTTTAAGAGCACGTTTATATTTGAAAGCAGTAGGTGGTAGATATTTCAGTCGTAGGTCAATTTAGTCGAACTTTGTGCATTTGACGAACTCGAAAAAGATTGCAGTGTATTAGGTATTTCAGTCTTCGTGGAAAAACAGAAGAAACGGATAAAAATGTCAATTACAGTTTAAAAGTCGCTTGAATGTGCCTTTTGTACTCGTAGTCATGGAACATTATCCTAAGTTATTTAGTACAGGGTGCTATGTATCCAAACAAAGGTGTTGTACAGAAGGCAGGCGATATCAAGAGATGTCCCTAAAGCAACGGGTTCAATGTTTTGTCCTCATAACTTGCAGTGCTGAAAACATCCTTGACCAGTACAAGTTGCCAGATTGGGGTACAGCCTGCGCTAACCTGGCTGCGCGGTGTCGCACATCCCGCACATTTAGGGAAGGTGTGATGGCACGAGGCTAACACTGCGGAATTCACTTTCACAGCACTTCAGCGCATTTCTCACTATAATAGAAAATTGATCGGTCCTCTCAGGCGAGGCTCAAAAGTTCCTTCTTAGTGGAGGCCTCTAGGTCGCCCCCCGTGTGGTTGAGATTTCGAGCCGTCCCTCTGTTCTGCGAGAACCTGGTACATGTCTGTGGGAAAAGGTTGTTTGTGCAGGCGCAGACGAGTTTTTTTAGCTTTGTCAACCGCGGCACCCGAACCCACTCCGATCTTTTTGACTGTGCCTTGACATGGAGATCAGTGGGGTGATGAAGGAGCAGGTGCGGCAGATGCGGCACAAGTCTGTCATCAGTATAAATAAATTTATACGCAAGTCGCCTTGCTTCTGGGTACACGGCGAACATCATCGCCCGCGACTTTCGAACTGTCGAGTACGGGGTTGTGCGGCAGCTGGTAGCCAAGGCTATTCAGCTCACTTGAGGTTGGCCGAGATCAGGCGATGCTGTGGAGTCATGAGTTATACAGTAGCATCAACTGAGTCTCGTTCGTGCGATGTGCTCAGTAACGCTTTTAGAGGATCCAATGTGACGTGCTAATTTTCATGTTTTGAAGCACTAAACAGATTTAATGAGGTAAGCGCAATACCATAAATTTGAAAGCCTGGTAGTTCAAACGCATCGAATTAAGAGGTCCACCACTGTCTCGGACAAGTTGTAAGGTGAACCTCTGTGGGCATTTTTTCGTAGAGAAGAAGGCCTGCAATGCATCTAGCTCACCTCATTCTTTCCACGCCCACCATGCTTTGCTGACACGACAAGCTAAAACCGGTTAAAGATTGAGGGGGAAACAGTGACCAACAGCGCTAAACAGCCCGTGGACGTGCGCCGCGAATGACTTGCTCTCTAACGCCACATCACCTACTCGGTCCCGGATTTCATATTAGTGAAGGTGTCATAAGGGCCACACTAAGAAGGAGCCACCGTAGCCCGACCCAAAGTGCGACGAAGTACTGTCAGCTGTGACTGACAGGACACAGAAGCCCCCGTCTGCCCCTGTCACGCAAATGCTGGTTTCCAGTTGCACATGACCAGACTCGATGAAAAGTGCATAAAAGCTGTCCAGTTACATTATGTGCTTGTCCTAAGAGGGATTGGTGATGTGCTAGCACTCGCTGATGCATGCAGACTTGAGACAGAATAGGTTCGCATGTAACTGAAGGGCGTTTGCGTGTGCGAGTAGAGTGAGGCGATGCGACGTAGACCTAAGTTGTATTATCTGGGTGATAGTTACCGTGCCTGTGCGCCTGAACCACAGGATCACGTGATACCCTAATGTCCCACGACAATCTAAGCGACCAGGGTTCGAGTGACAGCCGTTTTTCCGGCCTCTGGAATACAATAGGTTTTCAACTATCCGATCATGCGTGTGGGGGATTTAAGTATTAGAGGGTGTCGACAGGTGTCCATATCACCGTCCGTCTTTGTGTCAATTGTGATCTGGTGCATTGACGGAGACGATGGGTGACCAAAATCGGCATGTGCTGTCACTCAGGGCAGTCTCTCGCAATGCAGACGGGATTACGAAGTATGCGGGATGTAGTCAGCTCCGTATAGTCCAAGTAAACACTTCCTTCGATTAAAGGAATAAATTCCTGCAGATATATGCCGAGAAAGATGTGCTTGCATTCCACGTTGGAAATGGAATTGTGTTCATACGAGCATATGACATTAAAAGGAGAAAAATATATACCACGCAGGCAGGTTTTGGTCCAAAGCGTGATTTAGGCAGGCTTCTGCAAAGACACTCATAATCTAGCACACTACAGTTGATTACCTAACCTGGATTGGATTCTGTAAGAATCAGTATCGGAACCTCGCCAAAGGGCTTTTTTCTATATTGAAAATGTTTCTAAAGTGTTCACTGAGCGTCCCACATGCTTCGCAGCATACCTCAGCACAATTAACAGTCCATTTGGAGAGTAGGACATGTTAGTTTTTGGTTTGCCAGGAGTAAATTACGCGCACTTACCACGGGCAACGACCTTAAAAATACCTGGAAAACGCCAATTCCTCCTATATGTGCATCCATGGTGCGATTTTGATAGGGTGAACGACCACACTTCCAGTTTTAAGATGATGTCGGGAAGAATTATCAGAAAATCACTTATTAGTAAAAAAAATCCGCATTTTGAACACACAACCGCTCATTTTTCGCCAAAAGTTTGCATCATGCGGGATGGTGTATGGTCGCTTTTCGAGTTAGAGAACACGTGGAGGGCAAATTACTTGTTAACTACAGATACGATGGCAGTCCCGATACACTTCTAACCTTCGGCCGACCGCAAGTCCTCTCTCAGACGATAGCAACGCCATTTACAATTAACTTGGGTCACCATAGCATATTCGTCTAACTTCATTCTATTCTGCTTGAACCCTGCTGCTTTTTCAATTTGAACTCCCTTCCCTGCTCAAACATGATTTAGGGCATGAATTTCCTGCACAAGTCTTGCGTGAAGGTGCATGGGAGGCTGAAATCGAGTAACTGCGTCATCAATGTACGATGGGTTCTGAAGGTCACGGACTTTGGTGTGGGCCAAGTTCAAAAACACTACGGAATTATTCATCAAGACGATCCTGAGGGTGAGTAACTTGCTTTTTACTGAAATATTTGGTCCGTCATTCAGTTGCCTATTCTCGGGCTTCGAACGATTTAGCCAAATCTGAGAATTTTCGGCAGATGGGCTTTTTGAGGTCACTTACTGGTTTCGAAATCGTTTCTATCGGTAATTTCCTTCGACCTGTATTATTAACCACTGTACAGCTGCTAGCGAGGATTGCGATTTAGTCTCAAGACACAACGGTAGGAGCATATCCCGTACCGTGATCGGTTAACACCCCTCTACAACATATAAATCTATCTATAGATGCATCGTGCCAATTGTCCCTGCGTATATGTTGGTCATACAGGACGACGCCTGGGAACTCGTATTAATGAACAAAAACTAGCTGTCCGTCGCCGTGATCCACTGTCCCTCGTCTTTGCACACGCACTTCAGTGCGGCCACCGTTTCAATTGGGATAACGCCGAAGTCATCGCCACGTCCAACACAAAACGGGCGAGAGAATTCCTAGAGGCATGGCACTCTAACGCGGACAGCATCAACCGCCACGTCGACTCAATTTTTACCGAAGAACCCCCTTCCTTTTCCTTACATCGTCTCAGAATGCCTACCACTTCTATTCTACTTATATATATATATGGGCAGAATGCTATTACCGACAAAGAAAAGGGAGACTGGAATGGCCATTTCTGGCTTATTAGCCGTCGTCAGCCAGCCATACCCAAGCCCGAAGTGTGGAACACCCGAGCCTCGAACTCGCGACCTGTTGGTTTAGAAGTTCACGCCTCTACCCACAGCGCCACGAGCCCGTTGCTCTGTCGGTTTTCGATCGGAAATATACAGTGGTAGGGGGTGCTCACCGATCGTTCAAATGGCCGTTCCAGTCTCCCTTGTCTTTGTCGGTAATAGCATTCTGCCTATATATCATGCGCCGCTGTGCGGCTGCTGGTTGGGCTCGAGAGAGAGTCGATAAGGCACAACGGAACGAGTGAGTTCCGTATGAACGATCAATGAGCGCCCCCTACCACTATATATATATATATATGTCAAGTGGGCGTTTGACCCTCACTGTTGTGGTTAGGATCTCACTCGATCCCATTCTGTCCGCCCGCCAGCTTGCTACTGGCGACAACGAACGTTGTGTCAGAGGACACATACCACATATAATACATGAGCAGCTCGCTAAGAGTGCAACAGGCCAGACGCAGACACAACGTTCGTTGTCGCCAGTAGCAAGCTGGCGGGCGGACAGAATGGGATCGAGTGAGATCCTAACCACAACAGTGAGGGTCAAACGCCCACTTGACATTCTTATATACCTCACTTCATAAGGCCTATGACGTACTGATGATCGGTAACGGCCGTGAAACAGCTGTCTGCGTCTGGCCTGTTGCAGTCTTAGCGAGCTGCTCATGTAACCACCGTCCACACGGGTACGGGCGTGTGCGAACAGGGCAGGAAGGCGAGATGCGCGGAGGGCAGACAACGGTCAATGCAAACAAGAGCAATGGCCGCGGTCGCCCTGATGCCGCTCCCCTTCTCACACCCGACAAAGAATGAGGAGGAACCGTTGACGCCATGACAACAAATCGCCAAGACTTGAGATGCAGCGGGCTGGCAGTCAGTGACACGCCAGCACGAAGAACAAAAACCCATAAATACTGTGACGTGCAGTACGCAAACCACCTCCGATGACGGAAGCTTGTTTGCTTTCGAAACGTCAGGCAAATATACTTATGGTTCCTGCGATCGCCTTATCTTCTCAGTTATATCCGGGAACGCGCATTTTTGCTTTAATCAGCAATATATATATATATAGTAAAGGTATTATACCGTACTCCCGACGTAGATACTTGCTAAAAGCCCAGACACGTGTTTCGCCGATATTCTGCCGCTGCGTGACACAGCTGCGAGGGGTTCGGCTCTTCAGTGGGACCCCCAGCGTTCTCTAGCGGTTTCTGGTATATGAACTCCAGAGAATAATCA